>NRDT01000004.1:0-236421 GCA_004124955.1 Starmerella riodocensis
CCGCCGGTGATCATGACGAGCTGGCCGTGCTCGAACTTGAGGAAGGACTGGATCTTGCCGGTGCTGATGTCGATCTTGACCGTGTCGCCCGGCCGCACTCCTCGTCGCGCACAAGCAGGCCCAGGCCCGCCGCGCGGTTGCCGTGGCCCGAGCCCGCGTCGTGGTACCCGTACGCGACGCGCAGCTTGCGGTTGACGACCTCGCCGCGCGACGTCGCGCCCAGCACGTCGCGCCAGAACCGCGCCTCCTTCTGCGTCTCTGAGGCGAGCCGCGTCGCCGCGGCGGCCAGCGTCTGCGCGGACCGGCTGTAGGCGCGCGCCTTCCAGCCGTAGCTGCTCGTGGCGGCCACTGCGGGCGCGGGCGCGGCCAGAGCCGCCGCGTTCAGCGAGGCGAGCGGCGCCTGCGACTTCAGCATCGGCGAGATCGACGACTCGCCGGCCTGCGGGCGCGCGCCGCTGACCAGCAGCGACACGAGATCGAGGTTGAGCGCCGTCTCGTTCAGCGCCGTCGCCACCTTCGCAACGAGCTGCGCGCGCCGCGCCTCGACGCCGGCCTCCGCGCTGCTAGCGGCGGCGTCTGCAGCGGTATGTGCGGCCTCCTCAGCAGTCTCTTCAGCGCCATCGACCTCCATGTGGTCCGCGCTGCGGCCTGTCCCGTCGTCGCTCTGGACCGTGTCATGGCCGCTCCCCGCGGCGTCGCGCTCAGCGTCGCGTTCGGCATCGCGTTCAACGCCGCGTTCAGCATCGCGCTCAGCATCGCGTTCAGCATCGCGCTCGGCGTCGCGCTCGGCGTCGCGCTCGGCGAGGTCGGCGCGCAGCGCTGCGAAGGAGCCGCGCTCCTGCGTGATGCGCGCGATGTGCTCCCCGAGACTGCCGCTCGGCGCGCGCTCGACGCGGTCCAGCGGCTCGAGCGAGATGGGAACGTGGCCAGCCATGCCTTCCGCGCTCGTTCGTACTGCGCTCTCTCGTCGCCCGCGCGCGTCTCGCCGATGGGCAGCGCTCGCGCGTCGAGCGGTGCTTCGCTCCCCCTGCCCCGGCGCCGCTCCCGGCCCGCGGCCCTGCGTGACGAGCTCGCGTGAAATTTTCAGCGTTCGACGCAGAACACAAGCGGGCTGGCCAGTTTGTGGGGTTTCGACGCGCGTCTGCTTCATCTTCGGCCGACGTTTCATCGACCCGGGGTGTCCCGTTATCTCTTTACCGGCGTAGTTTCGACCGCTCTACTCGCGGCCTTTATCTCCTCCTCCCCCCCTACCGCTAGACCTCCTTCAGGCTCGCCGAGAGAGATGGCCACGCAGCCTGAGACGACAAGCGACGCCGTCGCGCTGAAAAACGAGGGCAACGCGCTCTTCAAAGAGGGCAACTACGCGGCCGCGGCGGCGAAGTACGACGCGGCGCTCGCGCGCGACGCGGCGTCGACGGCGTGCCTCGCGAACCGCGCGCAGTGCGAGCTGAAGCTCGAGATGTACGGCCAGGCCGTCGAGACGTGCACGCAGGCGCTCGCGCTCGACGCGGCCAACGTGAAGTGCTACTTCCGCCGCGCGCTCGCGCACAGCCACATCGCGAAGCACGCGCTCGCCGTGCGCGACTTCGAGCGCGTCGTGCAGCTCGCGCCGGACTTCGCGCCGGGCCGCGCGAAGCTGCGCGCCGCGCAGGGCCTCGCGCGCGCCGCGGCGTTCCGCGCGGCCATCCAGACCGAGGACGAGCCGAGCGTGCTCGACTCGTTCGACCTCGACACGCTGCCCGCGTCGGACGGGCCGGACTCGGAGCCCGCCGTGCCGCTCGACCTCGACGCCATCACGGACGAGGCCGTCGCGAGCCTCGCCGCGCACTTCCGCGCGGGCCGCCGCCTCCCACGGCGCACCGTGTTCGACATCGTGCGCCGCACGGCGCGCCTCTTCGCGGCCGAGCCGACCATGAACGAGCTGAGCAGCGCGGACCACGGCGCCATCACGGTCTGCGGCGACACGCACGGGCAGTACTTCGACCTCATGCACATCCTTGGCGCCAACGGCTGGCCCGCGGAGCGCCACACCTACGTCTTCAACGGGGACTTCGTCGACCGCGGCAGCTGGTCGACCGAGATCGCGCTGCTGCTCTACGTGCTCAAGCTTCAGCGGCCGCGCAACGTCTACATCAACCGCGGCAACCACGAGACCGACTCCATGAACGCCGTCTACGGCTTCAGCGGCGAGTGCAAGGCGAAGTACCGCATGGACAAGGTGTTTGCCGCGTTCAGCGAGTCTTTCGCGAAGCTGCCCCTCGCTTGCCTCATCAACGGCGACTACCTCGTCGTGCACGGCGGGCTGTTCTCCAAGGACGGCGTCACGCTAGACGACATCCGCAAGATCGACCGCTTCGCCTCGCGCCAGCCCCGCAGCGAGGGACTCACCATGGAGATGCTCTGGAGCGACCCGCAGCCGGCCAACGGCCGCGCGCCCAGCAAGCGCGGCATCGCGCACATGTTCGGCCCGGACGTCACGCGCCGCTTCACGGACGAGAACAAGCTCAAGGCCGTCATCCGCTCCCACGAGTGCTGCGACAACGGCTACGAGGTCGCCCACGACGGCCGCCTCATCACTATCTTCAGCGCCCCGAACTACTGCGACTCCACGGGCAACAAGGGCGCCTACATCAACATCAACGCCGCCTCCGAGCTCGCATACACGACCTTCGACGCCTCGCCGCACCCGGACGTGCCGCCCATGGCCTACGCCTCGAGCCTCATGCGCTAGCCTCGCCTCCACCGCCGCCCTCCAGACTACGGCAGGTAGTACATCAGCACTATAGATTAGAAGTTAGAGATTAGAAGCTATAGAAGCCGTCGCGGTGTTTGGGCAGCTGTTTGCTATATGCATGCATTGATTATAGATATATATAGCGCGGCATAGGTCTGTGGCTATAATTTTGGGTATATATATATATGTATGGGAAGTATGGCCAGCCTGACTTGTAGCTCGTTGCGAGCGAACGAAGGCGTGGCTGGTAAGCGCTCAGATGTTCAGAACGAGTAGGGCATTAGCAGAAAATACATTTTGTTTGGAGGTTTTTCTTTTATTGGTTTTAAAAAAAAGAAAACAATGCTGTGTGACATATAGTTCGTGAGCCGCCAGGGCCGCCACGCGCTTACTTCGGCACCTGCGGCGCCGCGGCAAGGACATCGGGCGTGGCCTGGTCCGCGAAGCGCTTGAAGTTTTCGTTGAACTTGGTCGCGAGCTTGACAAGCTCGGTCTGGTAGTCGGCCGAGCCGTGCGCCCACGACTTCGCGGGGTTCAGCAGCTCCGCAGGCACGTTCGACACGGCCTTCGGAACCTTGAGGTTGAACACGTCGAGGTTCTCGAACTCGGCCTTTGCGAGCTCGCCAGAGTGGATCGAGTCCAGAATGGCGCGCGTGTACTTCAGCGGGCAGCGCTTGCCGCCGCGTGCCACCGAGTTGCCTGTCCAGCCCGTGTTCAGCAGCCACGCGTTCGCCTTGTGCTGGTTGATCTTGAGCGCAAGGTCCTGCGCGTAGCGGATCGGGTGCAGCACGAGGAACGGCTGCCCGAAGCACGCGCTAAACGTCGCCGTCGGCTCGGTCACGCCCTCCTCGGTGCCGGCCACCTTCGACGTGTAGCCGCTGATGAAGTGGAACATCACCTGCTCCTTCGTGAGCTTCGAGATCGGCGGCAGCACACCGCTCGCGTCGCAGGTCAGCAGGATGATGTTCGTCGGGTGGTGCTCGGTCACGGCCGGCAGCATCGCGTTCGGAATGTAGTTGATCGGGTAGCTGCAGCGCGTGTTCTCCGTGAGCGTCGTGTTGTCGTAGTCGACCTCGTGCGACTTGGAGTCGAACACGACGTTCTCCAGCACGGAACCGAACTTGATCGCGCGGAAGATCTCGGGCTCGTTCTCCTCCTTCAGGTTGATGCACTTCGCGTAGCAGCCGCCCTCGATGTTGAACACACCGTGGTCGGACCAGCAGTGCTCGTCGTCGCCGATGAGCAGACGGTTCACGTCCGCGCTCAGCGTCGTCTTGCCGGTGCCGGAAAGGCCGAAGAACAGCGTCGTGTCGCCCTGCGGGCCCTGGTTCGCGCTCGAGTGTAGCACAAGCACCTTGTGCTTCACCGGCATGAGGTAGAACATCACGCTGAAGATACCCTTCTTCATCTCGCCGGCGTACTCCGTGCCGAGAATGACCATCTCCATGGCCTTGAAGTTGATGTCGACCGACGTGTCCGAGGTCATGCCGTCCGTGTGGCGGTTCGCCGGGAACTGGCCCGCGTTGTACACGGTGAAGTCGGGCTCGCCGAAGTTCTTCAGCTCCTCCTCGGACGGCCGGATCAGCATGTTCCACATGAACAGCGCGTGGTAGGCGCGCGCACACACAATGCGCACCTTGATGCGGTAGCGCGGGTCCCAGCCCGCGTAGGCGTCAATGACGTAGAGCACCTCGCGCGTGTTGAGGTAGTCAATCGCACGCTCGCGGTTGATCTCCCACGAGTGCTCCGAGAGCTTGATGTTCACGGGGCCCCACCACACGTTGTCGCGGCTACCCTCCTCGTCAACAACACGCTTGTCCTTCGGCGAGCGCCCTGTCTTGCGGCCGGAGTTCGCAATCAGCGCGCCCGTCGACGAGATGGCGCTGCCGCGCTCGCGCGTGAGCGCATCCTCGTACAGCTGCGCCACGCTCGGGTTGTGCTCAATGTGGACCTGGTGGTAGTTGATCTTCGCCGTCTCGTAGAGGCGCGTCTCGATTTGGCTACTTGGCGGGTACGCCTCGACGCCGGATGGATTGATGCGTGTTTGGTTCAAGGGAGGAGTCATTATTCAAAAGCGATGATTGAAAAAAAATAACAAGCTAATTTCAAAAAAAGAAACTGTTCCGGCTATGAATCTCGTGCTATTTATATTAAAAGCAGGCGCGCGCTCGCGGGCTTCATATGCGGGTGGTGGTGGGGGGGGAGGGCAGATGCGCCAGTCGGGCCTACTCCGGTCTCGGACTTAGGTCCGGGGCAAGGGCCTGCATAGGGTTATCGATATGCGTATGGCGCGCGCTGTAGACGCCTGGCGCCGTCGACGGCGAGATCTTGCCCCTTGTGTGCTGTCGGCCCGCGCGCCAATGTTCAGAAGTCGACGCGCGCTGTTCGGGCCGCCCGCAATCGCCCCAGCAAGCGCCGCTGGCGCCGATCTGCGCGGAGCGAGTCGCGCCGGCGCATCCTCGACCGAGCGATAGCTGGCGAATAGCTCTCGAGATGATTTCATATGCGCGGCCTGCAGCTCGAGCAGCGACGTTTTGCGGGGCAAGGTCACGTGTAGAACTCCCAACCGTGCAAGGCCCGGCGGCTTCTTCCTTACGCGGGCGGCCAACGGCCGCGGGCGGCCTCATCCGAACACCGGCTCTGGGTTTGTGCCCCTACTTTGGCGCGCCCGAGCGCCGGCCGAGACGCCATACCTCTAACGCTTGCCGCTGCCTCGCATCCCAGGCGCGCGCGCCTCACGCAGCCCTCGCGCGTATCTCGCATGTGCGCAGCGGCAAGCGCCCGCGTTCAGTACGAACGGGAGCAAGCCTAAATTCGGTTACAGTTAGAGGCGGCTCGGGAGCCCAATGCGCGTCCTTCTTCGGCGCCCAGCGCCGAAACGCACCTGGGCTGTTTCAGCCTGGGAAGTGGCAGCAACTCTGGGCGGGATGTCGTCTCGGACGAGAGCGGCGCCCTCAAGCGATCTTGCATGGCTCAATAAGCCACCCGTCTTCTCGGCCTTCAATGCGAGACAGATTAAAAATAACTGTACATATCTGGGCCGCGTGATAGGCTGCTGTCAAATATATTCAAGTCACGGAAAGGGGACGGTAGTCTGGCAACTCTCAGGGGATGGCGCGCATCACTGCATGAGCTGCGGCATGCCGAGTTTCGTCCGGCCGGACCGCGTGTAGCATACGCTGCTGTCAATTGCTACGGAGTGTTTCGGACCATTATTCCGACACATAGCATGAATGATGCCGCGCGCGTCAGGGTACGCGCCACTGCGTTCGTCCTTCGGCGCAACGACGACGCCTTCTGGCGCGAGCCGCTTCCCCTGCTGGCCCGCGCGCGCATGCGCGCATGCGCGCGGCCTCTCCCACTCCCACCACCCCCGCCAGAAGGCGCCCTATCTCCCGGCCAACGGCTTATCTTCGCACGTGATCTTTGTCCTCGACGCTGCTGCTCTGTTTGCTTAGTAATCATGACTTCCCAAGGCGAGAGACTAGGCGTACACCTTCGCGGCCCAGCTGCAGCTGAGTTCTCTTCTTCACATCTCTTTATCCTTTTGCACGGGCATTACACATATCAATGAGGACTCGTCCGAGGTTGTGTTTTTGCTAGTTGAAAAGAATTTTATTGACCCCTTCTCACGGTGTTCACGCACCCTGAGAGAATTTTTGGACACTCCTTTTCTAAAGGCCTTTCGTGCGCGCGTGGACTGCGCTAAGTCCCTTGCGTCTCGGTATCTAGTATATACAAATTTTCATCACCCCCAACGCTCCTTGGCCGGCTTTTCAGTCTCGGCCGGAGTGAGGTCGACACCAGACCTGTCGTCATCGCTGCCTGGCGACCTGGCTAGCTAGATAGTCACTGGCTGGCCACTGGCTGGCCACTGGCTGGAAAGTCTTTGAGAAACTTGAGTACTAGCTCTCAGTTGAAGAGGCCATTTGCCATATCTTCTTAAGATGAGCCGCGCTCGCTACACGAGGCTCTGTTCGCGCACCGCAGCGCGCCGCAGCACAGCGACGCGTGGCAAGCGCCTGGTTTTCTCTACGTGCTAGTAGTATCTGTGGCCGCCCAAGGAGTCGAGCATTGAGAGAGCTTGCCTTGCACAAGGCCTTGCCACCCAGAGCGCGGCTGACCGCTCACAGTGTGAGGCGGCCTGCGCCGAAAAACGGGTGCGTGCCGCGGGCGGCGTCGCTTGAGTAGTGGTGAAAGAGATTAAACGAGTGATACTAAATATTACAAAACATAACGAACGTAAACTTCAGAGGCTGACCCTGGAGACGGCGCCAGCCTGCGCGATCCAGGACTCTATGGTGGCGTCGTCGAGCGACGACGGGATTTCGGGGATCTCGACCACGGTGACGGTCGTGCCCGTAAAGATGGCGGCGCCCTTGAGCGTGCCCGTCGTGGGGCGCTGGAACCAGTCGGCCGTGCCGCCGCCGGCGCCGCCCTGCTTGTCGTGCAGGGTTGTGGTGAGGCGGGTGTTGCCCGAGCTGAGGATCTCCCACAGGTCGAGCTCGCCGCAGCCCGTTGCCCAGCACGAGCACGAGCGCGCGCCGTACTGCAGGTTGCGCGGGATCTGCGCGTTGAGCAGCCACACCGCAGGCATGTCGCCGTTGAAGCCGGTGGCGCCGTCCGAGGGCATGCTGAACTCGAACACGAACACCTTGTGCGAGCCGCCGAAGCCGTGGTATGCGACGTTGCCCGGGCGGTAGTAGCCACAGCTGTCGCCCTCGCAGGGCGAGCCCGAGAAGATGGCGAACTCCTTGTTGCTGCCCACAGTCGTGCGCGAGAGCACCTGCGGGGAGGCCGCCGCCGACACGCCGTCGGCGCCCGCGTACGAGAGCGAGTTGCCGAACGTGAAGTCAAACACGCCGGAGCCCGAGCCGCCGAGGTTGTTCAGAAACACGAGCCCGTTGGCGCTGCTCGCGGCCGCGTCGTAGCTCGCGGCCGGCGACCAGCTGCCGCCGCCCGAGGTGGGCGGCGCCGCGCTCGTGGTGGCGGGCAGCTCGGGGGACGTGGTGCGCGTGATGATCGACGGGCCGGTCTGCGACGTCTGGTCGAGGTGGTTGTAGTTGTAGTTGTACACCGGCGCCTCCGTCGTGGTGCTGCTGCTCGACGTGGCCGGCGCCGCCGCGGCGGGCACGGACTCGGGCGAGGTCTCTACTGAGGCCGCGCTCGTGGCGGCCGGCGCAGGAGCTGCAGCCGCGGGCGCGGCCGACGAAGAAGAGGCGGGCTCTGCGGCCGCGTTGGCGTTGGCGTTGGCGGTCACGTAGACCGTGGTGTGCGCGACGGCGGGCTGCTGGGCCGCGGTCTGGGCGACGTTCTGCGCAGCGGCGGCCGCGGGGGCAGCGCTCGGCGTTTCCGCCGGCGCGGCCGCGGCGGCCGACTCCGCGGCCGGCTCGGCGCCCGCGGTGACGTACGCCGTGAAGTAGTTCGTCTGCGTAACGATCACCGGCTCGGGCGCGGCGTGGCGGTGGTGGAGGTGCTGGATGGCGCGCTTGCCGCCGGCCGCCGGCGCGGCGCTGCCGCTCTTTGTGAAAACCTTGAAGTGCTCGAGCTGGATCGGCCCGCGGAAGTGCACGGAGAGCTCCTCGTCGAAGGGCGCGAGCGAGCCCGAGAACGCGAAGGGCTCGGACGAGCAGGTGCCGTCGGCGTTGAACGACGTGACGCGGTTGTACGAGCCGCTGAAGCCGACGTTCTCGAACTGGACGAGCTTCGTTTCGGCGCAGTAGTACATGCCCGCAATGTTCTGGCAGGTGTCTGCAACAGCGCCAAGCGCTAGCAGGAGAATGTTCAAACTGAGCATTGGAGTTCAGTCCGTGTATGTATTGTGATTTGTCCTGTAAGAAGAGGGAAAAAGACGCGACGCTCGGTTGGGGAAAGCAAAAGGAGCGGAAGGTGTCAGAGGGAGGCTATTGAAGGCCACACGCGCACAAAAGGAGTGGAACTACCTTGGAGAAGGAAAGGAATGTAAGGGGTGGGAAGGCTGGCGTGTAGAGCCGGTCTCTCTGAGGGGAGGAGGACTAGAAGACGCGAGCGGAGACTGTGATAGCGAAACCGAAGAGTCCTTGCGACGCCGCGTAGGAGGAAGAACGAAGGGAAAAAGCCGTGGCCGCGCAGGGTGGGCAGGTCGAGGCCTTTGTAGCGCAGAGGGGGGGCTGAAGATGCGTGGCAGGCGGGTGGTTGGCTCCGTGCTGCCCTTGTATTGCCCGCGCGATCCGATCCAACCCGCCTCCTGGACGCGGAGGGCTGGGGGTATGCGTCCTTTTACGGTAATACCCCTGCCCCGCATACCACATAAACAAAGGCCCCCTCGCGACCCGAGCTCCCGCCTCGCGCCGCACGGCAACGGGCGCGAGAAGGCAGGCGGCGGGTGCCGTGGCCCCGCGCGGCGGGCCGCCGCGAACGCTTCGGCGGGAGCGCGCTTCACGCTGCTGCTTAGGGCGCTACTCCCCCCCCCACGCCACAGGCCCGTGCGCTGCTGGCGGGCGACGCGTCCCTCGGCGCGCATGCCACCTCCATGCGAACGCGAGGCTGCCCTGAAATTCCAGCTCCCACCTGCCAAACCAGGAGGTGTTTGTGTCTGTGTGGTGCTAGGGCTAGGGCCGATATCAACACACTACTGCACACCCACGCTCCCACTCCACACACCCACACACGCATAGGCGCATAGACACACGCACCCACATACATACACTGCGCAAACGCCCACGCATCCACGCGACGCACATCCACCCAGACACGAGCACACACAGGGTCCCCACGCCTGAGGCTGCCGCAGCACAGCACCCTCGGCGAGGCGAGGCCTGCAGATCCGGTGCATGTAATTATATGAAATTTAGATAACGTGCATTAGGGACGATGCGTCGCGCGACTGCGCCGCGCGTGCAGCCCGCGCGCGCGTAAATTGAACTAAACTGCGCACCACACAGCAGGACTGGCTACGCCAGTTCCTGACTGTTTACAATCGACCTGGCCCCCATCGCGGCGGCGTCGCGACGCGTCGCGTGGGCAGGGCGCACGGCCGGAGCCGTCGCACCCTGGGAGCCCTCTAGCTATAGCTCAGCCTTGCGGCGCAATCCAAGAGGCGCGCAACGGGGGGGGGGGAGCCTTATGCGATCTCGCAGGGTGCACGGAGCCAGGTGTCGGGCCAGCGAGAAGCCCGGCGGGAACCCCAGAGGGAGCCCCGGCGGGAAACCGCCGGGGCTCATCGAGCAGGCGAAAGCATAAGTAGTGTAGCCTCTGTTGCATGCTGGACATGAGGGCAGTAGATTTGTTTTAGAAATACAGGTGGAAGTGCCCATGGCCTTCGCGGATTGCGGCGTCGTGTGCTGTGGCGCGTAAGGGTGCAGCACGCGGCCATTTGCCAGGCGCACGCCTCAATACGTCAAGGAGAAGGCGGCCTGCGCGGCAGGAAGCGCACGTTCGGAGCCGCGCTTTGCGTCGTCTGCTGGACACGCCGGAGCAACGCCGCCGCGCGCGCGCGAGCGCGAGCGCGCGCATCAGTCGCCGCCCCGCCACGCACCGAACCAGCCCGCGACGACCTGCGAGGGGCCCTTGATGTCGTAGCTGTGCACGGTGCGGAACGACGAGTAGGTCGTGCCCGACGTGCCCGTCGTGCCCGTGGCGCCCGTGCGGCCCGTGGCGACGCTGCGCGAGCGGCCGCCCGGCGCGTCGCGGAACGCGACCTGCGGCGCCGCGTCGAGCTGCGGCGGCAGGCTCGGCCCGCTCCAGCAGAGGTAGGGCGCCTGCACGTTGGCGGGCGTGCGCAGCTCGAGGCGGTGGAGCCGCGAGTCGCCCTCGAGCGAGAACTCGAGCCGCAGCACGAGCTCGTAGCCGATAGTGAGCATCTTCGCCGCGAACGCCGGCGCGAGCGTCTCCGCGAGCTCGAACTGGCGCAGCAGGCGGGAGAGGTCGAGCGGGCGCGCGCCAATGGCGCGCGTGGCCGCGACGGACCCGATCGGGTGCTCCGTCGTGTAGACGTCGCGCGCGCCGCGCACGTTGCACTCGCACCGCCGCAGGAGCGCGAGCGTCACGCGGTGGAGCTGCGCGTTGCCGGCGTCGCCGCCGCTGAGCCCGCCGCTGAGCCCGCCGCCTTCGTCCGTCGCGGCAACGACCAGTCGCAGCCGCAAGGGGCGGCCCCGCTGCGGCAGCCCGCCGGACAGCTCCTCGTCCGCGTTGTCCGCGTTGCGCTGCATCGCCGTTAGCGTGAAGCGCAGGCCGCGCGTGAGCCACAGCAGGCCCTGCGTCGCGTCCTTCGTCTTCTGCGCGGCCTCGCTGAGCACGATCTGCTGCAGCGACGCGCCCGCGGCTGGGCCGAGCGTCTCGCGGCGCGCGGCGATCTTCTTGATGTTCCCGCTCATGTCGCTCTGCACGGGCGAGAACGCGGCGCTGTTGAACAGCGTAAACATGTCCTTCACGCCGCGCGCCGCGTCGAGGAACTCGACCGTGCTGATGTCGCCGGCCTCGGACACGGGCACGTCCTTGAAGTTGCACTTCAGATCGTCGAAATAGGTCATATTCTGCCAACTCCCCCGCTGCGGCTCGTCCGATAGCGTGCGTGCAAATTTCGTGGGGGAGGAGACGTGGCTGCGGCGGGTGCGTGCTGAGAGCAGCGCGTGCGCTAGGGAAAGGAGCGCCTGCACCTGCGTCCGTCTTTGTTTAATCTCCACGCAGAACCTGCATAAACCCCAACGTCACGGGGCGCGCCTGCGTCGCCGAGCCATGTAGACAGAGCCAATGCCTGTCTAAACCCTGGAAAACGCGCTCATTCTCATCTGTGGCTTTGCTGCTGCTGCTGCTGCTTCTGCTGCCGCCAATTTCGCGAATGTTGCAGGCGCGCCTCCTGCGCCTGCCGCGCCATCTCGCGAAAGGTTGGTCCCCCCACCACCACGCATGTGCGGCCCTTCTTCCTTCTCCCCTACCACCACGGGCGAGGGCTCCTCGAGATTGTCCCGCCAGGCACGGCGCGAGCCGCCGTGCGCGCGAGCTTCACGCTGGGCCGGTCAGGTGGTGCTGGCTGCCGCTATAGTGGAAAAAGCTCGAGTTGCACGTGATCCCTTTCAAGCCTGGGGCCGGGAAGTTTCCTATTTCGCCGAGTAGAATAAACCCCCGAGGCGGTCGCCAAGCCCTGTGCGCGTGAACTGAAGACGGGACGGATCGCGTCTGGCGCCTAGAAACGACTGCGATGCTGCGCGCGATGCTGTGCACGAGGCATTGCAGGCCGGCGCTGGGCAGGAGCTTTTCGTCGTCGCCGTGCCGCGCGAAGCTCGTTCGCGGCGCGCGCGCGCGGCCCGCCGCGCGGCCCGCTGTGCGGCCGGTGGCCAATGGGGGAGCAGCGAAAGGTGCTGGCGCTGGCGCTGGCGCTGGTGCCGACGCGCGCGCTGGCGCGCACTCCAACACGGGCAAACTGAGCCCCATCGATCTGCTGCACCCGGCGCGGCAGTACCCGAAGGCGCGGCGCATCAAGCGCCGCGTGCACCTCCACATCGGGCCGACGAACTCGGGGAAAAGCTACAACGCGCTGCTCGCGTTCAAGAGCGCCGGCAGCGGCTACTACGCAGGGCCGCTGCGCATGCTGGCGCGCGAGATCTACGACCGCATGGAGGCCGAGGGCGTGCCCTGCAACCTGGTGACCGGCGACGAGATCCTGGAGAAGCCCGGCGCCACGCTGAACAGCGGCACCGTGGAGATGGTCGATCTCGGGCACGACATGGACCTCGCGGTGATCGACGAGATCCAGATGATCGAGGACCCCGCGCGCGGCTGGGCGTGGACGCGCGCGTTCCTCGGCCTGCGCGCGCGCACCATCCACCTCTGCGGCGACCCGAGCAGCGAGCACATCGTCACGCAGATGGTCGCCGAGTGCGGCGACGACCTCGAGGTCCACCGCTACGAGCGGCTGTCGCCGCTGCGCGTGCTGCAGGCGCCGCTGCAGACGGCGCCGAAGAACGCCAGCCGGCACAAGGCGAAAGCCAAGGCGGCAACCGGCGGCCTGCCGTCGCTGTACAGCAGCGTCGAGCCCGGCGACTGCGTCGTGTGCTTCTCAAAGCGCCAGGTGCAGACCGTGCGCGACCGCATCTGCCAGGCGCACGGGAACAAGATGTGCTGCGCCATCATCTACGGCTCGCTGCCGCCGGAGACGCGCGCCGAGCAGGCGCGGCTGTTCAACGGCGGGGGGAACCAGGTGGACTTCCTCGTGGCGAGCGACGCGATCGGAATGGGCCTAAACCTCGGCATCAAGCGCATCATCTTCACGACGCTGAACAAGTTCGACGGCCGCAAGCTGCGCAAGCTCGCCGTCAGCGAGATCAAGCAGATCGCCGGGCGCGCGGGCCGCTTCCGCACGGCCGACGGCGCCAAGGGCGAGGACGGCACCGTCGCGTGCCTGCGCGCCGAGGACGCGCAGCTCGTGCACGAGGCCATGCAGACGCCGACGCCCGTGATCAAGCGCGCCGTGCTCATGCCGCCGCCGCAGATGGTCCGCTCGGCCATGATCGGCTCGCTCGCGCGCGAGCGGGGCGTCACGTTCAGCACCGCGCTCGAGGACGTGCTCAAGCGCAGCCGCACGAGCGCCCACTACCGCCACCAGCGCGAGCCGGGGAGCCGCGGGCCCACGGGCGTGTCCGACCTCTTCGACCATGTGCGCAACCTCACGTTCGACGACCGCATGGTGCTGGCCAACGCGCCGGTGCCCTCGGGCCTCCAGGTGGTGCGCGCCGCCTTCACCGAGATGTGCCGCGTCATCGGCAACGGCGAGTCGCGCAACGCGCTCGAGATGTTCCCGGAAATGATGAGCTGGCTCGAGGAGGGGAAGGCCGTGGGCCAGACCCTCGAGGCCATCCACAAGACGCTGACGCTGTTTCTGTGGGTCAGCTACCGCTTCCCGTGCAACTTCGCCGACCGCCAGGGCGCCGTGGACCTGAAGCGCCTCTGCGAGCACCAGTTCAACGCCCTCCTCGCCAACTCGAAGCGGCACCTCGCCGCGCCCGGCCGCGCGCTGACCATGCAGACGAACGCCATCACCAACCGCATCGCTGCCGCCGGCTCGCCCCTCTCGCACGAGCTGCTGCGCGCCGCGCCCGAACCCGCGGCGGGCAGGCGGCCGCGGCGGAAGGCCCACGCACATACACAGTAAGGGGCGGGGCGCCGCGAGAGAGGCGGCGCGCAAGCTCGACAGTGTGGTCGCGGCGCGTCCACCAACATGATCTGTACATATTTTACAAACACCACAAATGATACATACTGCACACGCAATCAGGAGATCATCGCGCAATCCCCACCGGGCTACCACCTGGCCGTTTCGGCTAGATGTTCTGGTTAGCCGTCTCGGCTGGTTGTTCCGGTTAGTTGTTCCGACTAGCCATCGCCCCTGGCTCAGGCCGCAGTCTGAGTCTGAGTCGGGGCCTCGTGTGCTGCCTCCCCGTGAATCTTCTTGATCCGCGCCACACAGTCTGCCGCGTCCACGCTGTTCCAGTACACCAGGCAGTGCGGCTCGTCCTGCTCGGGGACCTGCATGATGTCGAGCTGGCTCTGCACCATGTCCGCCTTCATGAAATGGTTCTTCCGGTGGGACACGCGCCGCAGCAGCTCCTCCTTCTCCACGGCCAGAAACACAAACACCACGGTCTCCTGCGGGATCTGCTTCCGGATGTAGTCTCTGTAGATCTTCTTCAGGCTCGAGCAGGCGCCGACGCACATCCCGGTGTTCGACGCGGCGGCCTCTGCGGCGCCTGTTTTCGCCACGCTGGCGAGCCAGCCCCAGCGGTCCTCGTCCGTGAGCGGGTGCCCGCTCGCCATCTTGTCGATGTTCGCCTGCGGGTGCAGCGCGTCGCCCTCGAGAAACGGCGTGCCCAGCGCCTCCGCCAGGACGTTCCCGGCGGTCGATTTTCCACAGCCGGCCGGTCCGCCCACAATAATCAGCATGACTTCGTTTCCAAAGCTCGTTTCTAAATCGTCCAGGAACACGCTCGCGAGGTGGCGTCCGGGTGGGTGAGTCCAAGAGGCCTGCTGCGAGCTACGTCGCTCGCGCGACCCACGATCGAATGCAGTTCTTCGAGCGTCAGGCTTAGGTTTTGACGCGGGGACGGGTGCTGCGAGCCGCCGGAAGCTCGCCTGCTGAGCCGGAATTGGGCGCGCCGCTAGGGTCCGGGCGCGCCCTGGGGCGGGACCATGCACATGAGAGTTGGGCGCCGCTCGGGCGCGCCCGTTCGACGCTCGCCGCTGCGCGCGCGCGCGCGGCTCGCGCCGCTGGCGCATCTGCTGCTAGGCACGCCGAGCGACAAGCGTGACAGGACGTTGCGCTGCGATCCTCGATGGCGATCCTCGACGGCGAGCCTCGGCCTTGGTGCATTAATGCGGCCGCGACAACGCTCGCTTAATGCTGGGCTCGAAGGAAAACCACTGCCCCACACCATATTTCTGAACATCACTACTGTTCACGTTGCACAAAACTCAGAATAACACTTATATATAAGATTGAGAAAGCTCGTTCTCTTCGACTATGTTCGGCACTCACTTGGATGCGTCCAGCAGCTCCTTGCTAGAAACGTAGTGAACACCGTTGGGCAGTGTCTTAGCGAGATTCAGTACCGCCTTGGCGATCTCGTCCCCGTAGATCGGATAGCCCACCAGCGACTGCACGGGCGACCGGTGAACCCACGAGAGGTACGAGATCATCCCTGCGCCGAAGCCCGTGTGGGTCTGGTCGCGCTCCCCCAGCAACGGGCCCGGCCTGAGGATAATCGTCCGCTCGAACCCGATCTTCGCTACGGCCTCCTCGATGTCGCCCTTCAGCTTCATGTAGCCCATCATGGACGACGAGCTGGCGCCCGCGGAGCTCACCACCACGCAGGTCTTGCAGCCTTTCTCGTGGGCCGCCTTCGCCAGCTCCACCTGGAGGTCGAGATCGATGGCTCTCTGCTTGTCGAGCCCGCCTGCAGCCGCCCTTGTTGTGGCGACCCCGGAGAAAAACAAGTCTGCGGCCTGCGGGAACTTCGCGGGCCACTGCTTCGAGTCGGGCTCGGCGACAACCGTCAATTTCTCGGATTGCGGCACGTTCGGCTCGCGGCGCGAGAACGACGCTACCTTGCTCACGGCAGAGCTTTCGAGCGCTCGCTTCAGGAATGCGGCCCCGCACAGACCGGTAGAGCCCGCCACAATAATGTTCATCTCCTTGACTGTCAGTGGTAGGGTGCGGGTGGCAATCGCAGTGCGTACCTGCTGATATGTGCGGGGATGTGCCGCAGCTGCCTGAATTGCGCAGAGCCTACCGGCGAAGGATCAGCAGAATTTCATTTCTAGATTGCCAGTCCAATTGATCATAGTCCAACTGGCCCGGCAACCATTATTTAGTAAACAGACAACAGCAATGATCTGATCCGTCCTGCTACACAGATCGCCGCGCAGTCTATAGCTTCTTGCTGAGCAGCTTATAGAGTCAGGCGAGGTGGCCGAGTGGTCTAAGGCGCAGGATTAAGGCTCCTGTCTCTTCGGGGGCGAGGGTTCGAATCCCTCCCTCGTCACCATCTTTTTTTGCCCTACTCTTGGAGGGCTAATCCCTGGCACCCTCATAATGTTTTTTTACTCCTCTCCGCCTCCCTTCTTCCCCCCCCCCTTGTCCTGGCTTTAGGCAAGGCAAAGCCAGGGTTACAATGCGTGCTTGCTCGACCGCGGGGGAGACATGCTGCAGTCAGTATTAACTAGATAGCAAATGAGGTAAGTTCGCCAGCGTGCGCACAATTTCGGGCTACAGTTATCAGTACCGTATTGAACGATCTTGCTTCACCCGACTACTGGTAAGCTGTGCGCTCGTCAGGCTTGAGCCACTTATCCTCCACTCGTTGGTCCCCCTTATTACGTCGCGTCTGGGTTCGTCTATACATATGCGAGTTCCCCAGTCAGCTGACTAACGAGCGCCGAGCATCTTCTTACTTGGCCGGACTGAGAGACAGTTCACACGAGCTCGTCTGTCTCAGAGAAGCGCACCCGGAGCATGCCAGAGGATGGCGTCATTCAATTACGCCGGAATCCGAGCAAGCAGAAGCTCGCCAGAGCGCATATGACACGATACAACAAGGGCGGCAAGTCCACGGCGCCCCGAACGTCGAAGCTCGGGGTCACCTCCGCGCGCAAGCCCCATGGTCTGCACGCGTCCTCTAGCGGGGCTTCCCTGAACCAATCCGCAAGCAACACGAATCTGGCAGACGCCGGTGATGGCGCACTGCACCAGTCGCCGCGGGGCAATGCCTCCTCGACCAGGCTGCAGAGAGCGGGGCGGTCCAATCCCTCGATGGCCGTCGGCGGAGGTGCATTCGCCTTACACAGGTATCGCGGGCTCAGCAGTGGCCTAGGAAACTCGGGGCAGTTCCAACGCAAGCCAGTGATCCAGCTCGACAGAGATGATGATGATGATGAGGACGACGAGAACGACGAGGACAGGGCGAACCGCGACTATGAGGACTACGATGATGTGACGGAAGCATCCACCATCTCGCAGAGGCCCCCGCCTCCGGACCGCTCGGATTCTCAACTTAGCATTGGAATCCAGCCAGTGGAGCCCACCCCACCCAAGCTCTCTGAAGAGACAGTAATTACGGTGAGCAGCCTGGCGGATATGGCATCCGCCCTCAAAGGCGCGCAGGACAAATCCGGTTTCGTTGGATCCGACGACCTCATATCTACGGCGGTCACCCGATCGAAGAATCTTGGAAAAATGGCCAAAATGGTCCAAGGCTGGAACTCGGGTCAGCAACGCGGTGCGCAGTCCAAACCGCAGCGAAAGATAGGCGCTGCGGATAGCTCGAGACAGCGAGCAAGCGGCGGCGGCTATGCGCCTGGTGAGGAAGATCCCAGGGAGTACGAGAAAGTCTTCCGAGAATACACCAACACGAGAGCGATCTGCAACCCCGTAATAAGCTCACTCTACCGTGTTTCGGTGGCTGCTGGAATTAACGCGCAGGCAAATATGAGGCGAGCCTCCAGTGAAGCCAACAGCGCGGCAGGAAGCCATAATACGTCGCGAATTCAGCTGCCTTCCGTGAAAGTGGTCAATTCCCTCGTAGCCACCACAGCAGATCAAATGTCAGACTACTCTGATCGCAACCCCAATGGCATCTCTTTTATGGATAACTTTTCGGGCTCTCAAAGCCCTGGAGCCATGGAAAGTGTCGCTACGTACGCTCTCAACAAATTGTGGCAAACAGGCTGGAAGGATCCGCAAGTCAAATCCAGCAAAAGTACACATAACTCTCAATTGTCCGCAGGACTTCAGAGTCGATCGGCGAGGGTCAATCAGCAGTTGGTTGGCTACAAGGACGATCAGGGTGGCTCAAAGGCCAGGCCCTCTTAGCCGGAATGTCAATTTGCCTTTCTTTTCTTTTTTTTGGCCAGGTTTACGATGCATTGCGAGGACTTGAACTCATTGAACCTCCTCTTAATATTTTAACTAACTTATTTATTTTAACGTATGAACATATTAGCCTTCGAACTATCGTCTGGAGCGCATAAACCTACAGCCAAGGTCCCTTCGTATGGATCCAGATCTCCACTTGAGCTCGTTCTGTGATTAGTCCCCGCGCTCCTCCACACAACTCCATGTTTTCTTCCCCGAAGTTTCCGAGCGGGTGCCATACGTAATCGAGTGCATACATGCAGTGCTATACCCACAAGGATTTGGAGGGGAGAGGTTTGGAAGAGGGCCGGTCTAGACGGAGAGAAGGGCCGTGAGCCCTAGCAACGGTGGAAACAAGGCGGAGCGTTTGCAGAGTCTTTAACCCCGCACCCTGCTCTGTAGACGTGAGGCTCGCTGTATAGACTGTATATAGCAGTTAATAGCAATCGATTGAAGTGTTTTGCAACTATTCACCCAGCCAGCTTAATATTGCATTCGTCCTATCTGCGTCGACATAATGCGTCGGGAACCCACGTCGAGAAATCTCTTGTTGCCCACCCGTGCGGCTGGAGTAACGTGATCAGTAGGGTCCGACTTGCTTTTCTGGACGCTCAAGGCTCTCAGTGGAACGCCCCTGAATTTTCGAATGTAAGGAGCCTTTTATGAAGAACTGCTTGGTCGGCATATAAGTTATGTGTTTCGTAGTGATACAGGCGCTTCAAGGAGTTTTTCATGGACATGTGGCTGGTCCTTTGAACCCCTTCTTTCGCTGAATATTGCGTAACCCTTTTGCCCTAAAAAGCTCTCATGCATGAAGGGGTGCGTCACCAGGATCACAATATTGTCTGGACCGCTGGAGGGTGCGTCACTGAGGTTGAGAATGCTTTCTGGACCCCTGAGCAATTACATGAGGGCTAAATAGGCTGCTCTCCTCGAGTAGTCGTAAGTTGCGGCTTTAGCACCATAGAACTGCGCGGGGCCGCGGGACTTTCTAGGTCAATCGGGGATCGAACACGAAGGACTCGACTTCTAAATAGTCATGTGTAATGTGAGCTAGACGCCCAAAAGACGAGTAGTTGTTACGAGCGAAATCACCCTTAGCCTCGCCTTACCCTTGACCTGACGATTTTTCCGGGTTTAGCTACAAAACTCCATGTTTGGGGCAAGAGATTTTTTGTAGTCGACTGCAAAGTTTCTTACTATGGTCAAGCTAGAAGCCTCGGCTGATACTGACTGGTCACATCTGGAGAAACCTCAAGGGAGAGTATGTGGAGGAAAGTACCTTGAGACCATCTCCGAAGACTCCACCGCCGATGAAGAGCAACGCCCCTTACAGAAGGTCGAAGTCGACATGCCGATGACATTAACGGACTCTATTATCAAAGACGGAAAGGAGTGGGTCGTCCTGGAGTTCGCCAAAAATGATCCTGAGGATCCCTACAATTGGAGTAAGAAACGCAAGTGGTTTATCACTGTTCTTCTCTGTAGCATGACAATGTTTATTGGACTTGCTACCACTGCATATAGTTCGGGTATCGGTCGAATGGTTAAAGACCTCAACACCGTAGTCGAAATTGGACAGTTGGGTCTGTTCGCATTCAACGAGGCATGCGCCGTTGCTCCATTGTTCCTCGCTCCCTTTTGTGAGCTCGTTGGCAGGCGTATTATCTACGTTGGAGGCTATTTGTGCTTCAGCCTTTGCTTCATCGGTCTGGCTCTGGGCAAGAACATTGACACAATCATTGCTATGAGAGCCTGCTTGGGTTTGTTTGGCTGCATTGGTACAATTTTGGTCGGTGGCACATTCGATGATATTTTCAAGCCGGAGGATCGCTCTTATCCTATGGCTCTCTTTACTTTCGCAGCCATCTTCAGTACTGTTGGCGCCCCTGTCTACGCAGGCTTCATTGACCAGCACATCGGCTGGCGGTGGATTGAAGGTATTCAGGGTCTATCGAATATTCCTCTTCTTGTCATTTGCGTTTTCGGTTTGGTGGAGACTCGTGGCTCCGTAACGTTGCAGAAGCGCGCGAAGAAGTTGAGAAAGGAGACCGGCGACGAGCGCTGGGTCGCCAAGGAAGAGCTACAGGCTCCTGGCCTCAAGGAAATGCTGTATAATTCGTCTGTCAAGGCCGGATATATGCTTTGTACGGAGCCTGTGGTGTTGGCCTTTGGGATGTGGATTTCATTCGCCTGGTTCCTCGCCTTTTTGTTCTTGTCAGTTATTCCCATCACGTTTGGTGAGAAGAAAGGCTGGAACGAAGGTATGCAGGGCCTGCCTTACTTGGCTCTCTGCGCCGGCGTTGTCATCGGATATGCCGCGCAGTTTATCCAGATTTGGATTTACAACAAAAAGCGCGAAGAGGCTGGTGGCAAGGCAGTTGCGCCCGAGGTGCGTTTGTACGGCGCCCTGATAGGATCGCCCTTCCTTCCTATTGGACTTTTCATTTACTCCTTCACTCAATACGAATACTTGACGTGGGTGGCACCATGTATTGGCCTGGCTTGTATCACCCTAGGAATCTGGTTCGTGTTTGAGTCTACCTACTCCTTTACCTCGGATTGCTACGGGCCAAGCTCATCATCGGCCATTGCTGGACAGGGTTTCATGCGAAACACACTCGGTGCCGTCTCGCCGCTTTTCGCCCACCAGTTCTTCGAGAACGTGGGAAGCCAATTTGCGGGTTTGATCCTGGCATGTATCGCCGCGATTCTGACCGCAATCCCTTACATCCTGTTCATGTTCGGCCCTCAGATTCGCGCGAAGTCCAAAGCGGCCATTGTTTACGACGTTGACGACATTGACCCGAAGAAGAAAGAGAAGAAGCAAGAACAGACGGCTGACAACAAGGGCACCTTCGACGACAAGGTACAGCCTACTGATGCTCAGGTCGACAACGGCCCAAGCCGCGATGATTCGAGTGCGGCCGAATCTCACACCAGCAAGAAGAACATCGAAATCTTCTAAACATACTGCATCTCTCATGTTCCCTCATACATGCTCACTCGCCCTCTTGTACAAGTAGGCATCATCGCGTTGTAAGATACTTATGATCTGATTCGTACCAAATCGGTTTCATTTCCCCCCTTAGTTTCCATTTTACAGTATTTGCAAAAAAAGGCTTCTGATGGCTGCCTGTTTACATAGTTAATCACCGCTAAAATACCTTGAACAATTAAAAACTTCACTTAAACTGTTTATTTCTTCAGTCGCGCAACAGTTGCCATTTGTTAAAGAGCGGAATTGTGACGGACTTGTGCCGGCTTTATCGCGGCGCTGATAGGCACCTCTCACGACACTGTATTTGCGTGGAGTTTGTGTATATATGTATGTATGCATACGCACTTATCATGGGCATAGATAACGCTGCTAGGCCGATCAGTTAGCTCCCAGCGACGAGGGGCGGGGGCGGGCGCCGCGTTAAGGGCCTTCGGAACTATGCCGAATCTCGGAAAATCTGTGAGGTTTTTGCCATCATAGCTGTGCGAAGGCTGGGCGTGGGCCGGCCCATAAGCAGTTTACGGCATCCCCACAGTGACAGGGCAAGGAAACCCGGGTGTAGGCCGAACTCCACAATTAGAATAGGCGCGTATATATAGGGAAGAGGCAGGCGCCTCACGTTCCCCTACGTCCCCGGTTGAAGCAAACCCGTTTGTGAATAATAGTACTTTCTGTCCGCGTCGCTTAAAATGCCATCCAACTACGAGGTGGAGACTGATATAGTCACCCTGACGCGTTCGATCATCCAGAGCCAGCACTCGACGGCGATCGATGCGACCGGTGACTTCACACTGCTCCTGAATGCGCTGCAGTTTGCATTCAAGCACATCGCCTACAACATTCGCCGCTCGACGCTGGTGAACCTGATGGGTCTTTCCGGCTCGTCGAACAGCACTGGCGACGACCAAAAGAAGCTCGACGTCATCGGCGATGATATCTTCATCAATGCGATGAAGGCATCTGGCAAGGTCAAGATCATTGTGTCTGAAGAGCAGGAGGATCTCATCACCATCGAGGGCGCCGGCCGCTACGCCGTTGTTTGCGACCCGATCGACGGGTCCTCCAACCTCGATGCGGGCGTGTCCGTAGGAACCATCTTTGGCATTTATAGGCTGCAGCAGGGCTCGAAAGGCAGCGTGGAGGAGGTGCTCAGGCCAGGGCGCGAGCTGGTGGCCGCTGGATACACGATGTATGGCGCATCAGCCAACCTTGTGCTGACGATTGGCGACGAAGTCAACGGGTTCACGCTCGACGATTCACTGGGCGAGTTCATTCTCACCCACCCGAAGCTGCGCATCCCCGAGCACCGCGGAATCTACTCCGTCAACGAGGGCAACTCGAAGTACTGGAGCCAAGCGACGCAAGACTTCTTCACGTCGCTGAAGTTCCCCAAGGAAGGCAAGCCGTACTCGGCGCGTTACATCGGCTCTATGGTGGCTGACATCCACCGCACCATCCTCTACGGCGGTCTGTTCGCCTACCCCGCTGACGAGAAGTCCAAGCAGGGCAAGCTGCGACTGCTGTACGAGGGGTTCCCCATGGCCATGATCATTGAGCGCGCCGGCGGGTTGGCGGTCAACGACGAGGGCAAGCGCATCCTGGATCTCGAGCCGACCGAGATCCACCAGCGATCGGGCATCTGGATAGGCAGCAAGGGCGAGGTGGAGAAGGCGGTCGCGTTCATCTCGCCGAAATAGGCAGTCTGAGGGGCGCCCCTGAGCACGAATGCATTATACGAGGACACCCCTCTCAACGTTTCCACAACGCTGCCACCGCATGCTTCGCACAGCGTATTTGCGACATGTATTTACTGTAACTCTAGACGACATTACTTCGTAAGTGCCTGCCGGCAGTTGTATTCAAAATTTATCTTTTTTTATGTATGGCTCGCGCTCTCAACGCTTCTGCAAAAGAAGCATCAAAAAAGTGTCTCACTAGATACTCCGCGAGTCTATTTTACTTTTTCGGCGGGAACGCATCCTCCAAACTCCAAAGTCTGCCTGCCTTTCGGTTTCCAGTCAGTGTGGCAAAGCGGCGAATTGAGGCGGTTGCAAAAGTCCCCTGCAGCCGGCCCGCACCCGCGGGCCTGGCCGTAGTGGCGCGCCACCGTTGACATGCACCCAACCCGCTCGAGTGTGGGAGACATTTGTAATCTGCCAAAAATCGAGCATCTGATAAGCGGCCGGTCTCGAAGCGTGTTTGACACCGCACGAACGTCCGACAACCCACTAGGCCATGACCGCTCCAGTCGAGGCTCTGACGCTATACCGCAGCATGCTGCGACAGGCCGCCAAGTTCAGCGCCTACAATTTCCGCAACTACGCGTTCCGCAGGGTGCGCGACGAGTTCATCAGGAACCGCTTTGAGTCGGATCCCGCCAAGATCCAGCAAATGCTGCAGGACGGCCGCAGGTCGCTGGCCGTGTTGACGCGCCAGGGCACGATCAGCCAGATGTATGCGATGCCGGACCTGGTCGTCGAAAAGTAATTGGGCCCTTCATGGAGCATACACCGCGGCCCGCGCATTCGGATGGCGCACTGCTCTGAGGGCTCAGCGCCCCGGCTGCGAAGGACGTGAGGGCTCAAACAATTTATGTTTCACTCCTCCAACTCTCGCTGCCGTCGGGCTGTGGTACCACCTTTTCGTTATTATTTATGCGCCATCGCTGTACAGAAGAGGGATCTCGACGAAGTCCCTTTGCAGCCTCGCATGGCATAAAGAACCCAAAAAAAAACAAATAAAATATGTACATTATTGCATTTTCACGAGACACAGGCCCGCGGCTCTAGAAGTTCAGGTAGGTACTTGTGACGTCCACGACGCGCTTGCCGCGGTTGGCGGCGATCTCGTCGATGAGGACCTGGCGGCCCGTGAGCGCCTCGATGGTGGCCTTGGCCACGTTCATGGTGTTGCGCGAGCCGAACACGTTGCCCACGAGGTCCTTGATGCCCGCAATCTTGCAGATCTCGTAGATGACGTGGTTGACGCGGAGGCCCGAGCCCGGCCGCGCGGCGCGCAGCTGGATGTGCACGGCGCCCCGCTTGATGTCGAGGTTACCGTAGATCGTGCGGTCCTTGAAGCGCGGGATGTACATGATGTTCTTCGCGGCCTCCCAGTGGGCCATCTTGATGGCGCCCGAGAAGTCCTGGCTCTTGCCCTGGCCGATGCCGATGTGGCCGTTGCCGTCGCCGACCACGGCCAGCGCGTACATGCGGCGCTTCTTGCCCGTGGTCTCCATGTTGACGACGCGCTTCGACACGAGGGCCTTGACGCGGAGCTTCGTGAGGAACTCCTTGCGCAGGCCCGTGCTCTTCTCCAGGTTGCTGAGGTTGATGGCCATGTGCGTGCGCGACGACATGACGTCGTCCTTCTCGCGCAGGTCGCGCGGCGCCCTCTGCGGGACCGGCTGGCGCGGCCGCGACTTGTCCACCCACTCGCCCTGCGCGTGGTCGAAGAGCGGGTCGTACTCGGCGTAGTCCTCGGCGTACGCGGGCGCGAACTGGCCCCGCGAGGGCCGCGCCGTGCGCAGCAGCTCCGGGGACGCGACGGACTCGGCCGCCAGGATCGAGGTGATGAGGTGCTCGGGGTAGTACTTCTTCAGGCGCGCGATGTGTTCTTCCCGCGCCTTGTTCACGTCGGAGCTCGGCCCGGCCGACTCCTGGCTGTACTGGCGCGCGGCGAAGGCCGTGCGCAGCGCCGGCGCAGCGCTCTGGCGAGCGGTCTGCAGTCGCAGCGCGGCAGCCCGGAGAGCTTGCATCTCTGAACGTGTGGTGTGGTGAGTTTCGCCGTGCCGTGCTGCGCCGGCCCGAAAAGATGGTCGCCAACAACCCTCCCCCGGCCGGCGCGCCCAACGCACTGAGTCAGCGACTTCTCCCAGCTAGCTCCGCTACCACAGATGGGACAAAGGCTCGAGCATCATCACGCGGAACATTAGGTTTTCCAAAAAAATTCGACCAGGAATAACGGCTGTAGCGCTGGACTGGGAGCACCTCAATTAGCGCGGCGGCTACAATTTTCTCGCAGCAACCGGGGGGATCCTGCCAGACGGAGCCAGACGGAGCGAGACGGGAGCCTAGGAGACGCACGCAGATCGAATGGCGCCTCCAGGATACGAGGCTGTGAAGCACAAGAAGGGTGTCGATCTCGCTAACAAGCAGGTCTATCTCGCCCAGGTGCCCAAAGATTTCGACCCGCAGACTGCCGAGTTCAAGTCAGACACCGAGGTCGCATGCGGCGGCGAGACATACTTCATCAGCTCGAGCGCCTCCATCGCGCACTGTGAGATCCTCAGCGGGGCGCCGGACGGCAAGCTCGCGCCCAGCAGCACGAAGCTGGCGGGGCTGCTGGCGTTCACGAAGAAGGTCTCGCTGCCCAAGGTGAAGTACGACGAGGTCCGGCTGGACAAGCCGACCGTTGTGCAGAAGAAGGACATGCGGATGAGACACTTCGCGACCGGTTACGGGTCGCAGACGCTCGGCCTGGCGGCACCGGACGCCGCGCGCGCGCCTGTGGCCGGCCGAAAACGCGCCGAAGTCTCGGAGCCCGAGGCCGCGGACCGCGAGCACGACGACAAGAAGCGCGCCAAGAAGCTGAAGAAGAGCAGCAGCGAGGACGCTGAGAAGAAAAAGAAGAAGAAGGCGCACAAACACAAGGAGAAAAGCGCGGACTAGGCATTGCGGACTAGGCATTGCGGACTAGGCATTGCGGCAGCAACGGCTCCTAATTAGAGATACGCAGTCTGTGCTTCCCTTGTTTCAATGTTTCACCATCCGATACATGCTTTTGAGTAGGATTTGTACAGTACATTTAATTACGGCTCGGGCGCGCGGCGCCACAGGCGTGGCTCGACGGAGCCGCGCCCGCCTCACAACACATTCACAGGCTGGGCCGCCGCTCGGGGGCCACCACGTCGAACTCCTCGGTCTTCTGCTCGCCCGTTTGGGTGTTGTGCTCGGTGTAGTGGACGCGCCCCGCGCGGTCGAACACGATGACGGTCTGCGTGCGCGTCCCGTACAGGGACTCCGCGGGGCGCTGGAGGGCCGGAACGAATATGTGCTTGCGGAGGTCTTCGCGCGAGAGAATGGCTTCGTCGTGTCTCTGCGAGAGGAGCTTGAGGCCCTGCGCGGCGAACGCGCGCGGCTCTGCGATGCTGAGCAGCGGCGCCATGGCCTCGAGCGCGCGGCTCGTCTTGAGCCACGACGCGTCCGCGATCGACCCGTTGGACAGGGCGATCGTGCGCAGCCCCGCTGGGGGCAGCGCAATGTGCTCGTTCGACAGAAAGTCGAACTCGGTGACGGCCGGGGCGTCGGCGCTGGTCTGGACGAGCCCCACGAGCAGCGTGAAGCCGCCCGTGTCGCTGAGCTCGGCCGCGCGCTCGCGCTTCACGGACGCGACCCACTCCTTGGGTGGCAGCGCCGAGGCGAGGAACTCGCGGGGCAGCGCGCCACGGGACAGCCGCGAGATTCTGAGCTCCTGCTCGAAGTAGTTCACGAGCACGGCGACGCGGCCGCCGCGGCTGACGCCCACCCAGGTGCCGTGCTGGTCGCGCTGCAGGTCCTGCGGCGCGTAGATGTCGGGGGCCTCGCCCCACCAGTGGGCCGGCGCCGTGGGGCGGTCGAAGTACTCGTCTCTGTTGTCAAGCAGAACAAACGGACTGGGGGTTGATGTTAGCGCTGCGCCAAGGTGGGTGGGAGCCGCGGGCGGCGGGGGTCGAACTTACAATTCGCGGTGTTCAGTCGAGGCCACGAATATGCACATCGCTGATGCCTGGCCTCCCTGCGCGATACCTTCGAGTCGCGGTGTGGGGGTGATGAGGCCTGCCTTGGACGCTGGAGGCCGTTATGCATCACGCAGTGCTGGGGGGATGGGGCGGCCACTGCCAGTGGGGGGACGCGCCCACCACGCGGGGGGGGGGTTTGCACGGCGGGAGGGGGTGGTCGAGCCATGGCAGAGGGCCGTGATCCGCTTCCGCCCCTTCCTGAAACGAACGTGACTCGCGCGACGCGTGCCGCATGGCGCCTCCGTTCGGCGGCAGCCATTAGAGCTGCAGTACGGGTACAGTGCGGTCGCCTTGCGGGTTGCAGAGCGGTGGCAGTGCGGTGGCAGTGCGGCTGCAGTGCGGGTTGCAGTGTGCGTGCAGTATGTAGAATCTATGCTCTTAAATAAGGTAAGCTGCAATGAGAGTGACGATAGTGTGGGGGGTCGATGCATCACGCCATGCCGAGTGGTTGGGAGAATGTACGGCCGGCGGTCGTCGCGCCGCGCCGGTGCTGCGCGGCGCCGGAAGCGAGTTGCGGCGCAACAAACGTCGCTGCGGCGGTGCTCTGGCGCCGGAAGGACGCGGCAGGACAGAGGTTTTTGGGCGCCAGACGCGGCCGCTGCGCGACGGCGTGCGAGAAAGAAGGAGAGAGGGGCCGCGGCCCGGCCACGACTGGCCGGGCGCTAGGAGAAGTCCTTGAGCAGCCCCTTCATGTGCGTGTTTGTGATCCTGCTGCGCGGCGCGCGGCGCTTGGGCTTCTTTTCCTGCGCGGACTTCGGGTCGCGCTTGATCTTGCTGGGGTCCATGCTGGACGGCTTGAGGCCGACGCGCTCCAGGTTCCCGGGGAGGTCGTTCGCTGTGGGCACGCGCGCCGACTGCCAGAGGCTGACGTACTTCTGGTCGATTTTGCCGATGGGCCCGCCCATGTTCGGCCAGATCAGCCGCGGCGAGTTGTCCTTGCGGTTGCGCAGCACGACGATCTTCTGCTCGTTCTCGAGGTTCGTGATGGTCGGCAGCGCGCCGCTCCAGCCGTCCTTCAGGTCCTTCACGGCGAGGCCTTGGAACGTCGTCATGGCGCGCAGGTACCGCAGGAGGTCGTCTGCGGAGTAGATGCCGAGCTTGGACACGTACGTCACGGTCTGGTTGTGCACCCGCAGGTGCGGGCTGTTCGCAATGAGCGGCAGCAGCGGCTCGATCGGGAACGAGAGGTAGCTCTGCAGGTCCTCGAACGAGACGGGCCGCTCCACCTTCTTGAGGTACTCCACGGCGTGCACGAACTGCGTGTTGCGGTGCGTACCCGAGGTCGCGGCCACCGTCTGGACAAACGACGGCATCTGCCGCTGCCGCTTCGCCTCGCTCGCGCGCGCGTCGGCGTCCGGCGCGCGCGGCGGCTGCGACTGCGCCGTCGAGACCGTGCGCTTGCCCAGCACGGGCGCGTTGCGCATGCGAGACTTGAAGGAGTTCAGCTGGTCATTGAGCGAGGGCATGACGTGCTTAGCGCTCTCAGACCCCTCCGGCGGCCAAACTGTTCAAGACTAGACTTCCCACGCACGCTCGGCGCAGCCCTTGTGCGTGGCTTCCTCGCGGGCCTGGCGAGGCGGCACCGTTGACTCAGCTCTTAGTCGCTGGGAGTTTTTCTCTTCGTGCCCGGCGCTGCTGGGAAGAGAAGAAAGCCCAGGGTTTGCCGGCGCTGTTAAGGGCCGCCTGCTCCCGGTTTTCTCCTTTTTCTTACTACAGAGGCCCCGGCCTCCTCTTTTGGAGGCTGGAGCCTCTGTATTGGCAACGCCGCCTGGTTTCAGCGCGGAGGCAGTGTCCAGCTTGCTGCCCCCGCTCGGGCGTGTCAGAGAGAAAAACTCGTGCTTAAAACCATCGCCGCTCAGGCTGTCGCTTAGGCTGACTACCCATGACGTGGTGATGACCTGGTTTAAGAGACATCACATAGATACTTAATTCTGCTCACCCCAGCATTCGCGCATCGGCAGCGAGGCCCGTTTGGATACGCAGATGCTTCCGAGATGCTTCCGGGATGCTTCCGAGATGCTTCCGGGATGCTTCCGAGATGCTTCCGGGATAGCTAGCCTGCGTGTCTTACCAGCAATACACATGTTTGTCTGCGACGGGACCCGGATGTGGTGCACAGGTGCTGTTCACAGCATGCAAACTAGAACTAGCTGTGGCACAGCTCGGACGTTCCAGCCAAGGCGGCTTTCGAAGTCGTCGACTCCTCCTACTTTATCCAAGCGAGTCCGAGCCTTACCCGACGGAACCTTTCCTGACTCCCTGCAGGCTAGGCGCTCGAACTAGTGCGAGTACCAGTGTTTGCATTGGTGCTCGCGTGAGCTCGAGACACAATAACTAAGACAAAGTCGTCTAGCTGTCTTGGCGTCGCTCTGCCTCTTGGGGACAGCCGTTCCCGCGGAAGCCGAGAGCCACGTGAGCCGCGTGCGCGCGCGCGCGTCCGCCCTAGAGCGTCCGCCCTAGAGCCCGGCGGTGCCTATAACACGTGTGGGGTAAATAGCATCGATCAAATAGATAACAACGGATCCACGAGGGCCTGCCAAAGATGCTGAACACTTGCGATATCGCCGATGGAATGTCAATTGCCGGCCATGCCGATGGCGGAGAACTGCATCATCTCGTCCAGCAGTCTGGGTCCCGCAGCACGACGGTTTCAGGTCCGGCATACACCGTAGAGTTCGCTCCAAAGTCTGATCCGAGGCCGGCTGTCAAAGAGCACTACATCGACAGTGTGCCCAAGGGGTCGGTTCTCGTCATTGCAACCTCGCCCGAGTCAGTTCTGACCACCGCGCCATACACGCGAATTAATCAGTCGCTGTATGGTGGCCTCATGTCCCGGCGCGCGCGGCACCTGGGCGCGGCGGGAACCGTCGTGCTCGGCAAGGTCCGCGACCTCGCCGAGCACGAGGATCTGAACTACCCCGTTTTCTCGTACGGCACGGGATCGTGCGCTGCCAACAAAACCGCTAAAGTCGTCGCTGTCAACAAGCCGCTTCTGCTTGCGGAAGACAAGCTGGTCCGGCCGAATGATATCGTCTATGCGGATGCCAACGGCGTGGTCGTGGTTCCTGCCGAGGAGCACGCAGACGTGCTGAAGAACGCTGACCTCCGCGCAAAGGCGAACGAGCTCACCGCGCAAGACCTCGACGCTGGCAAGGAGTGCCAAGCCGCGCAGAAGGCGCGGCGTGAGCAGTATGCCTGAAAGAAAGGCAGCGCCGGGATTTGGCGGCGGGCTGAGTGTGCGGCTCCACTGAGCTCTTCTTCCGCAGCTGATAGATGAACGCGAGGGCTTTAAGCGTGCCGTTTCATCAGTAACGCATGCCTTCTTGCGATCCTCTCGCTGCTCTAGCTGTGATGGCTGCTGCGCAGTGCGCGCGCAAGACCTATCTAACGTTTCTAATGTATATGAAAGAATTCCTAATGGCTTCATGGGCCGGTACGTAAGGCGCATGTGAGTGAGTTGGTGAAACTGCGATGCTTTTGTGAGTGTGAGAGATGTATGTGTGTGTGTGTGCGCAAGAAACAGGCGCCTTCCAAAAGTCTAGATGCGAGGGTGTAAGTATGAGTACGTATGAATGCACGTCTGCGTGCATTGAGCGCGCCGGGGCGTATGAGTAGCGGATGCCGGGTCCATTAAGTAGCACTTTCCATTACTGTTTGATGTGCTGCTGCTGTGCTTTCTGGTCCTCCTCACGAGCAGCGTTCGCAGCAGCGGCGCCCGCAGCAAAGTCCTTGCGCAACTTCTTGGCCTTCTTGGCGTTGGCCTCGGCAACGAGGGTCTCGAAGAACTGCATCTCCTCGGCCTCCTCCTTCGTGCGCTGCGTGCCCTTGAAGACCGTTCCCATGAGTTTTAGACCGTGCGCACGCTCTACCCGTTTCGAGAGCGGCACGGACTTGTCGTGAAGGACACGGTCGCACACTAACCTCAGGATCCCCTGTATCTCAAACTTGGACCCGACCCACAGGGCGCCGAGCACCTTGCCAAGTATCATTTGCTCGAGCTCAGCCTGTTTGTCGCTCGACACATTGCTCTCAAGCTCGCTGGCGGTTTGGATGTAGTTCTGCGCCTCCATCGTTGCCGAGACGGCGTCGTACACATCGCGCATCATCGAGCCCGCCTCCTTGATCTTGCCGAACATCCCACCAAAGCCAAACATCTTCTGTGACTTCAAAAACAATGATGCCCGCGTCTGGTAGACAGAGCCGATGACATGGAGGAGCTGAAGGCCGAAAGACTCCATCTTGAGGCTGGCCGCCTCTTCTTCCAGCTTGGCAACAAAATTATTAGTGAACTCCCTGGACTTACTCGTTTCCGTGTAAACGCTCAGCTTCTCGATCAGCAACTTCGTGAGCTCCTCCACGCGCTTCTCCCTCCGTTCGCGGTTCTCTTTGTCTAAACGCTCGAGTTCTTTCTTACGCTTCTGCTTAGCAGCCAGCTTGGCCTCTTTCTCGCTCAGCTTCGAGCTCAACGTAGAGGAGGCCGCTCCGGACGGCGCACCTGCCGATGCATTCATGGGTGCACCACCATTGGACTTAGAGTGTCCGTGGTGGGAAAGCAGTAGCTTATGGCCCTTGTGCTCCGCTCTTGCGCTGTCTGCTGTTGGGCTGCCTGGCGTCGAGCCGGTACTGACAGAGCTTGGCGCCTCAGAGCCGGCCTTTTCCTTCTCTTTCTCCTCCTTCTCCTTCTCTTCCTCCTGCTCCAGCTCGCCCAATTGCGTCATCTCTTTCACAAGCGAGATCTCTCCAATGAAGCTTTCGAACGCACCACCGCCAAATATGCTCGTTGCAAAGGCGACTGGGTCCTCAAAGCCCTCATCAGGCTTCGCCTCAGCTTTGCCCAGCTTGTCGTAACGCTCGCGTAGTGCAGGGTCGCTGAGGACCTGGTAGGCCTCTGATACAGCTTGGAACTTCTCCTGCGCATGCGGGTCATCAGGATTCTTATCCGGGTGAGTGCGAATGGCCATACGCCGGTACGCTCGCTTGATGTCAGCCTGCGTGGCTGTCGGCGCAATCTCCAATATATCGTAGTACTCGGTTTCCTTGACCATTTTAGCGTCTAATGGGGGTACTGTAGTATGGTGGGTTCGATAGTCTCGCAAGAGCTCACACTTCTTCTTTAGCTCGAAACGTACAGTTGCTAAGTTTGTGAATGATGACTATACGGTTTCTGAACGGTATGGATTATTTTGAGCCCCACCAGAAAAGGGTAGGATTGAGGACGGCGCTCGCTTGCAAAACCCGCCAAAAACGATTACATAACCCAACGGTCTTCCATCGGTCCTCCATCGGTCCTCCATCTCCTGTTTTCGCGTGCATGCGCATGTTTTTTAGTCTGTAGATATAACCTTACGCGTTTATGTATGCGCACGCAAGAATGTCAACGAAGAGCGCAATTGCTAGCTAGGCTCTGGTGCACAGCCTTAGGTAGAGCGTCCGAGCTTAAGACCGACTTAATTTATCCGATGTGCTAAGCGACTGAAAGTATGATTCAGAGGAGTGACTCTCAGCCTCGCGCTGAAGGCCGTTCAGGTGCATTCACCTTGACGAAAACCACAGTGCGCATATCATTCCTAGAACTTATTTGTTCATAATTGAACCTCGTCAATCTCATTCGTAGCGATAGAACTGCTCTGGGAGCCATGTGAACGTCTAGTCGCGGCCTTCCCACTCACCGCAGAGACAAAGCTTTCAGTGCGTGACCAATCGTGCAAAGCAAAGGTTTCCATGAGGCATGTAGGATCATTTGCTTAGGCGATAGGCTCGCCTTTGTGTTGCGAGCGTTGGTGGGGGTGAGTTAACTTATTTAAAAGCGAGCTTTGGCCATGTCATCTCAAAACAGGGAGGCCAATACCCCATACATTGGCGCCGCAACGAAGCACGCAGGGTATGACCAGCTTGTTTGAGGCAGGTGCAGTCCTTTTTTTTGGCCGTAATGTTAGAAATAAAAGCCGACTAAACGTTGGAGAAAATGGGCCTGTCACCCCTCATGCTGTAGTGAACCCACCCCGCTTATCGCAACAAACACTTAGTCATACTCTCACCCAAGACTGAGGACACGTTTTCGCTGGCCTTATCGAACCTGTCCTGGTATTATCGTTCGAGTTTGGCAACATGGCTGTCACGAAGATTCTAGGCCTCATAGCCTCAAATCTGGGCTTCGTGATTGCATTCGTGATCGCCTTTGTGAGCGGATTTATCGGGTCAATGGCGCGCTCAGCTTGGTCTGGCGAGAAAGGAGAGTTCTTGCAGCACGTTTGGGTGATGCTCTTTTCTGTGGCCCTGTACTACGGTGTGAAGCGAGGACTGTCACTGGTAATGAGCCTTATAAAGAGCCTACTGAGCGTGGCTTTTGCTGTGTTGACTCTCGTTGTCATTGTTAGCATGATTCGGATAGGGCCTCTCGAGACGTGTAATCGGACGTTGGATGTCTTGATGACGATAAGTGATAAACTTGTGAAATTTGCAAGCACTGGAGCTGTGGAATTTGAATTTGGTGCGCCGAGGGAACCAGGCAATGACATTACACACAGTAGTTTCGGTGGGAGCTGGCAATCAATAGGCTACGGGTTGCGCGGTACCATGATGGCGTGGTCTTTCGTAAATGGGGCTCGCGACACTTTTAATTTGCATTTCAATTGATAGAGTCTGAGCTTGGCGGGGAAACCTGGCCTGGTCAGTTGAAGTATTCCTACAGGCACTTAGTATACTCGTACTTTCTAAATTGCGCGCACGTTCGTTTTTGCACGCATATTGTTGTAAGTAGGACGCAGTGCTAGAAATAGCACCACTCCTGTAATGTCATCAATTAAGTGTGCACGAGAAAACACAATCGTTTTATGAAGAAGGCAGCCTTGCATTAACTAACGGAGCGCAACGACCGCGGAAACTATACAGTACGATTGTATGTACGAACAAACAACTTGAACGCTGAGATCGATTAGCTTGATTGACAGTGAGGTTCTTATCACGAATGAAGTCAGTAGAAGAGCACGTTCACTTGGGGCGAAGAAGCCTGCGGCACCGATAAGCTTCTTTCAAAAACCGTTATACTTGCAGACTCGGACTCTTACTCCATCAACCCTACGTTGATGTAATGGGGTGATGCAATCGAATGGCTCAGTGGGTTATTAATGTATCGTGATGCCGACCATCAAATTCGGCGAGGCCTTCACGCTTTGATTAGACGTAAATGTATGGGAGATCGCAGGCTAGCGCACGGGTATTCAATCGCTCTTCATCTACCTCCTTCAAAACACCATTGTTTCGTAAATGGGGGGTGGGGGGCGGGAGGCGGCGCAGTCGCGTCGTTCTTCGCGATGTCCAATTCTCGCGAAAGATTATAGCCAAATTGGGGTTATCTAGTGTCTTGCCTCTCCGCCTCTCCGCATCGCACGAGTCACGTTTCTTCCCGCAAAGCAAGAGGCAACCCTTAACACGGCTAAGCGACCGTTATGCCACCTGATTATGACATGCGAACGCCTGCGACTCGAGCCGCCATCGGTGTGCCCCCGGATCACTAAGCGTTCAGTTCTCTAGGGTTCACCCTACCCTGGATCTAGACCTCCTACATAGTATTAGGCATGCTGCTTAGTTTAACAACATCATGCTCAGAACTATAAGTACTGGGTTTCTCCGCAATAGCCCGAGACTTCACCCCCAACTACGAAACTCTAAAATGGTTCACACTGTCACGTCTAGCAGCGAGTTCAAGGAGGCTGTGGCCTCAGGCGCCGTTGTGGTCGATTTCTTCGCCACCTGGTGCGGCCCCTGCAAGATGGTTGCGCCTCTCCTTGAGAAGCTCGAGCCGCAGTTCGAAAACATCAAGTTCCTCAAGATCGACATCGAGGAAGTCCCAGAAATTGCCTCACAATACCAGGTGTCGGCGGTCCCCACATTCCTCTACTTCAAGGATGGTAACGTTGTCGACGTTGTCCGTGGCGCCGCACCCAACAAGATCAAGGACGGACTCGATAAGCTGAAATAGCGCCGTTGAAGACGTCCAAAAGTAGTATACATTCTAAAATTGCAGATTCAAAAGTTTAGTCCCGATAGCAATAGTTGTCAGTTTGTCCGCAAGAATTGAAGAAGATCCACATCTTTCAGCACTATGCGAGTGGTGCTTGGCGTTTGGTAATTAGCGTGTGCACTACCAACCCAATGACCTGAACCGCTCAATTTAATTACTTTGGGCGAAGCGACGCGCTTGCGCCATAAAGTTTGGGAATGTTGCAGTGGTAATCAAACTTAGTCTAGACAGTTGTGTTTCTCTAAATATGAATTATGCGCCTTGGCTTGACGTCCGGGAGTGAATCGTCCTCGCTGTCGTTGCGCGCATCCTGCTCCTGGCGCGATCGCGACTTTGTCTTCTTCTGCCTAGCTCGTTCTTTCTTCTCGTGGCGGCGCTTACGCGCCTCGAGCCGGCGGCCCGATTTTCTCTGTGCTTCCGAACTTGGTAAACTGCTCTCTATATCTGACGTCTGTCCCGGGCTGCGCTCTGAAGGCTTTGAAGTGGGTACTGCTTGGTCCTCACAAGTCGCAGCCGTGGATGCATTCGCAGCATCAGAAGTCACTCGATCCTCGGTAGCTACGTCCGCGGCGAACGAAGGGGCTTCGGCCGTGTCGTTGACAATAGTGGTCGTGACTGGTGGTGGATCTGGCTCACCATCATCTTCCAACTGCTCCATAAGTAAATCTTCAATCACTTCGGCGTGGCCCTTTGTTCTCAACATCATAGCGACTCTTTCCGCAGATGCGTCAGGTATGCTCTTCAAAACGATGTTCACCTTCCACTCAGGAACCTCTTCTTCACTGCCATCAGCAACTGCAGAGCTCATCATAGGAAGGTCTTTGTGTTGAGGTATGTCGATGTTGATCACGCCGGTTGAAGGTCCTCCAAGTTTCCTCACGCTCGAGTAGTGCTCCCATGTATGATATGCAATGTGTACGGACTTTTGCCACGATGCGCGCGCCTTATTCTGTGGTTCTACTATATACAGCTCTTCCGCTTGATATATAACCACAGGTGACTGATACACGTCTGCGAAACCGACAATCTCTATGTGCCCCCCGTAAACGCCATCCTGGGCAAGTCTCGTCACATACTGGTCGAAGGTCTCGCCGAACTCACCGACAAAAGCCGAGAAGTGATCATGGTGCTCTTTGACATATGCCACTACTTTCTGCCGAATTTCCAGATGCCGAGACTCGTCGCCGTATAATTGGTCGCTTAAAGCCCTGAACAGACAATTGCCATCGCCCTTCGTGGGTGCCGCGTAGAGACCCAATTCCACTAGAATTGGAAACTCACTGTTCGTCGTGTTTCTAGTTCTTCTTCCCATGCATGTCTATGTTCAAAAGTCCTCAATATGCTGCGCAAAAGCAGTGATGGAGTTGTCCTGACCCTAACAATCCACTGTGCTAAAGGTGTCGATGTCGCCAGGATACAGAGCCAAAAGACGGCTTTACTTCATCTTTTTATGCAAGGCCTAACATTGGTACATAGAGTAAGCCAGCAGACATAAAGTGCCGTAAGAGGATAACTTTCGGTTCTTCAGGCATTTAGTCAAAAGTCACGAAAACGAGACAGGGTGATGCTCAAGCAAGCAACAAGCAATTAGCTTGTGCCGGGGTTCGCTCATCAAAATCCCGAGTTTTAACAAATATATTCGAAATGTAGAGATTTTTAGGCAAATTAAACCACTTATTTCACCTGCCATCCTCGCTCTATCAATACACCAATACCCTTGACCTTAACGCACGAGCGCCGGCCCCGGAACCAGGGGAGACGCGACTACAGAACCTTATAGTACTTGAGTGCGAAGCCCGAAAACTAAAAGAAGTAATGCATCGAGCAATGACTACGTGGTAGTGGTTCTATAAAGGAATCGCCCGATATTTTAATGTTACACTAAAGAGTTGTGATTTCCTTTCCAAATTTGTAGCTCTTCATTGTTCATTTTGAGCCTGTGATGCACACCAGGAGGTTATGATGCAAGTCCCGCTCAGGGCCTGTGCTTAGACGGAGATTGCACTGGCGAAGCTTAAATATGGTATCCCTGAAATGCTGAATACGACCAGGTACCTTAAAATTATTTAACATTAGACTACCCTAGATCTTGACGGCGCCTCGTATCTTCATAAAGATCCTCCCCAAATTGTTAAAAGACGGGCCGTAACCACTTGGGAACTTGTCTCGACCCGTCTATGACGGTGGCTTTGATTACGCTCCTTCTCAGCCCGCCTATACTAGCTCAAAAGGTGGGGCTCAAAAGTAAGCTCGGATTCAGTTGCTTTAGTTGTGCGCTGAATTGGGATTTTGGCTGTCCAAACGTGGTCTTGCCCCTTAATTGTAGGTGCGATAGTGATGACTTCTTGACGACAGCTCTGGCGTGTGTCGTTGACAACTCACTCGATGTTACGGATGTTGTGAAAGGATGGGGATACGTCAAGGCCCAATGCCACTACTGGGGTAATCGAACCATGTCGATGGAGGACCTACAAAATATTTATCTGGACAACAAACCTAGGCTTGTGAGCTCTAATGACTTGAACGGTACTGACACACTAGCTCCAGGGCCTGTCCGTATTCCCAGAGAGTTTTTCACCTCCCAGATGGTCTCTGCAAAAGACACGAAGCACCATTACAATGTGGGAAACTATTTTGCTTGGGCCATAGTAGGGTATTGGGCACTGATCATGATCGGGGGGATAGTTACAAACGCCATCAGAGTTCTGTGTCCGAGCTTCTATGATATATTTGGACCCGGCAGGGTGACCTGGATACGCAAGTACCTAACTATTCCTGCTCTTGCCGGCAAAAGGCATCACAGCTCTTACAACATCTGGCGCTTCGTGTCTATAAAATTGCCAACAAGGGGTCAATTTCTTATTATTTTGGGTTTTGTTGCGATCAATCTTGCAGGGCTCTTGTCCTTTTTTGATGTGAGCGGAGAATCTCCACTTATGTTCATCAGTACGTCAGACCGCAAGTTGCACTATTTGGCCAATAGGACGGGGATCATTGCATTTGGTCACATACCAATTTTAGTCCTTTTTGCCTGTAGAAACAATCCTTTCATTTATTTGACAAGTTGGCCCTATGACACTTTTATGACATACCACAGGTGGTGTGCTCGTGCCATGGGTACACATGCAATTATTCACGCAATCGCGATTTACTGGAGTTCGATTGACGAGCATGTTGTGGCGTTCAAGTGGCGCAATGTCCACAACTGGAGAGGTGGAAACTTGGCTGTTTACTCCGTGATAATTATGCTCATTTTTGCCATCAGAGCTATTCGAACGAGAATATATGAGTTGTTTAAAGCCACTCACGTTCTCTTGTTCTGGATCTTCATGGCCTGCGCGATAGTTCACTGCAGCGACTACGGTTGGCTGGGATGGTTATGGACAGCTGTGGCCATATACCTGACAGACTACGTCATCAGAGTGACCGCGGTTATAATGGCGGGTGGACTCCAGGACGCAGAATTCAAATTGGGAGAGGCCGGAATGTACAGAGTCAGAATCCGTGGCGAACATCGTAAGTGGGCTATAAAGCCTGGTTCCTACGTATACATACAGATTTTGGACCTGGATCACTTTTGGCAATCTCATCCCTTCTCTATCTTCCCTGGCTTCAGCGGCCGGTCATGCAACTCTCTTGATCTGTGTTGCAAGGCTCAAATGGGAGCTACACAAAAGATGTTGCAAAAGCTTAGAGATGCACCCAATGGAATTTTGAGGCGCAAGGTGCTTATTGAGGGACCTTATGGATGCGAGAATTACATCTGTGATTACGATTCCATACTTCTGTTCTCGGGAGGGGTGGGCTTCACAGCAATGTACAACTTCGCATCTCACATCCTCGAGAGACTGGGCGGGAAGCAAGAGCTATGCTTATACTGGGTTGTGCGAGATAGCAAGCACCTGCGAGTGTTCGAGGAAGAGTTGGGCTTCTTAGCCCGAAATATGTGTGATCGATGCACCCTCAAGATATTCGTCACTAAGCCTGAGCAGATAGAGCTTGGCACGGTCAGACTAGCAGGATCACTAAATACAGAGAGCACCAACTTCGATGAGAGTGATACCGGTAGCTGCTCCTCGCCCAGAAGCTTTGATACGTCAAAGGTGACTCTCGTGGAAACTGGCCGCAAAGACGAACGCACTGCTCAAGGCGAACCCACATTCCAGAGGCAGAGCTACGAGGATCACGAAGACCTGTACAACATAGTGGTTGATGGGGATATCCCACTTTATACGGAATATGGAAGGCCTGACATTGCTGCCGGAGTGTCCGACTTTATGAAAACGGCAAATGGTTCGAAAGCAATAGTGTCTTGTGGCCCACCGTTATTTGTCGACGCGATTCGCAACGCAATTGTTAAGAGCATACTTGTTTCAGACTCGAGGGTGGATTATTTTGAAGATGCATTCTCGTGGTAAATTAGAACGCATTGACCTATCGACCCAGCGAGGTGATCACGACTCTGGCTCCAGGCGCCTCCTTCCTGAGTTTATGCCGTAAACTTGTTTGCATTACATAGAAACTGTAAAAATCATGTCCCTCATTAGCCAAACTACTAAACTCAACATTGTCGCTGCTATCTTTTTTGACATAGAAGTGTAAGAACTTGATTTCCAGTATATATAAGCTCTTCGAGCATAATCTGTGAATATGCTTATCGTGGTGCAGTTGTAAAGGCGTACGACGACATACGTGCAAAGAAAAGTGGGTTGGCGGAGTTGGTCTAACGCGGTGGACTTAAGTGATACTTTAGTGAGTCAATCCACTGATCCAAGGATCGCAAGGGTTCGAATCCCTTACCCACTATTATTTTTGCCTGAACTTGAAGTTGATCTGTCTCAATTAGACCAAGTAAAATTCATCGAATAAATTACGAAGATGGTCGTGCCTGCCTTCCAGTAGTGCAGTATCGATCGCTAGAGCTAGGCTTGAGACCAAAGCCTTCCGCTTTGGCCTGGTATGAGGCTCCTCAATAAGTAAACACGATCTCAGTCAGGTGACATAACACTACAGACCGACGTCCTTCCGCTCTACTAACAGGACTTCTAGAGACTAGTTGTCGCGAAACACCACTGGTCAAGATGCTAGCTTCGTCGGGGTCTTCCGGCGGGTTGTTTGGACAACCCCAAAGCGGCGCGCAATCCAAAAGCTCAGGCTTGTTTCAGTCACAGCCTGCGTTTGGCGCAGGGACTGGTGGCGGACTGTTCGGCTCTCAGCAAACCAACAACAATCAACAACAACAGGGCCAGACGTCATCCATTTTCGGTCAGTCGCTGTCATCTCAACAGCAGCAGCAGCAGCAGCAACCACAACAGCCGAATGCTGGTGGCCTAAGCTTTGGCTCAAATGCTCAGACAAGTTCTGGAATGGGTTTTGGAGCTAGCGCGACTAAACCAGGCATGTTTGGTGCTCAGAACCCAACAAATTCAAATCCAAATGCTTTTGGTTCCCAACCGCAACAACAGCCTCCAGTTATCACACCATTCACACGACCAGGTGATCTCCCTGAGTCTATTCAAAAGAGTCTCGAAAGCATGGATTCCTACATTCATCAGCAGACACAATTGAGTGAAGATCTCACACATGCGATGGTAGACCACAAAAAATTAATAACGAGCATCCCCAGGGACGTGCAACTCCTACGATTCAAGCTTACGTCCGCCAAAGAAACACTGAAATTCGACGACGGGCAGCTCGCTAAACTGAAAGGACTCATCGACACGAACTATGACGATGCCGAACTTCTTTCAGAAGTCATCAACCAACCGAGAAAGTATGACCGACTTCTGCCCTACTTTTCACGAGTGGCCTCCTGCGACTCACGCCTGGATCAGCTTACACTGGCGATGAGGGACGTTCAGCAAACCGTGACGACTGAAGAGTTTGGAAATCGCAGTACCTTCGATGAGCAGGGTATTCGTGCATTGCCTGACGCTCTACGCGAGGAGTACATGTACTTCATGAGCTTGAGTGACCGCGTCGCAGAACTGCACCGACATATGAAAGAGAACGGAGAGGGTGAAGCACTGGATGACCTGCAACTATAAGAGGCATGCAATTGCTCGCGAGGCGTGCTTAAGAGGTAAGCTTGTGTGTTTAGTCGGGAATATACATAGTTTGTGCCCATAATTGCTATTTATTTAAAATGGTTCCATCCTATCACATAGGATGCGTTCGTCCACCCGAAGCCTGTTTCGGAGCTTCCCTGATTTCCATACTCGGCTCTCACGTCTTCTGGATTATCAGGACCCGTGACGTCATATTTTTCGAAGACGGCGCCACCAGAGTTATTTGCTCCAAGTATAATAGTATTCAGCCACTTACGACAAAGACGTTGCGCCTCTTCAGCGTAGCCGTAGCGCTTGAGACCCTCCCAAGCTAGAATTTGATGGGGAGCCCATCCAGCTGGATAGTCCCACTGGCGGCCCCTATCAGGAATCTCAGAAGTAGCGGCGAGGCCCCCATCACATTCCAGTCGCGGCAGGGCATGCTGAACGATGTCTGCAGCTTGGTCCCGCGACGCAACGCCTGCCCAAAGCGCCCAAAGCGTGGTGGCACTCAACGTATTCTCGGAGTTCACAGATCGTGTCTTTGTATTGAAATCACCAAACGCTGCGTGGGCTGGGTCCCACAAAAATTCGTTGATAGCACATTTCCTCCTTTCTGCACGCAGGGCCCAAGTTTCCGCGTGCTCACCCTTGAAGAAGTGGGGATAGCTTTCTATTGCTCGGGCAATGTCACATTCATACTTGTAGAGGAGCGACGCAAGGTCAATGGTCACTAAGTCTGCGCAGCAGTCTACAAACCTCGAGCATACGTCGTGCCCTGACTCCCTTAATGATCTGTCGTGCAGCAGAAAGGAATCGAGCTCGCTATCCTCAATATGCCTGGACTGGTACTCTTCAACAAAAGTAGCAGAACTCAGACCGTGTTTTTGCGCGAACTTCTCGATGACTTCTTTATAATGGCCGGCTTCCACTTCAGGCGGGAAGCCCCAGCCTTGAGCGACATACTTCGAGAGCCCTGTTTCCGGGTCGAGCCGAGGCTCCGCGGTCCAAACGGTTTTGTACTCTTCGATCGCGGCTGCGATCCAGCTCACAAACTCCTCGGTCTCACAAGAGCTGTGCAATCTCCAAGCCAAGTCAGTCAGGAATGGTGGTTGAGTCCGTCCTAGATAGTAGGGTCGATTGGCGTTCAGGATTTTTCCGTAATGCTGGATCTCGAAGGCGAAATGCGATGCTAGGCCCGCCGCGAGCGAGATATGACCATCTTCGATGAGCCCTCTGGCAATAAAATAAGAATCCCATCCATAGAATTCGTTGAAGCGTCCACCAGGCACCAGATATTTGCCGGGGCGCTGGTCTTTGCCAAAGGCCAACCCAAGAATACCGGGCTGTTTTGCTATCTGAAAATAGAACTGAGGGGTATAGTCCGCAAGGTCAGGGAGCACCGTCACTTCGAGATCTGCACCTCGTGAGTAGTAGCTCAATTGCTCACCATCAACGTCGTGAGGCAAATAAATTGTGGCTGTTTTAGTTTTAGTGGCCTTAGAATCATGTGCAGCGCGTTGAACGCCCTCGTGGTCAAGCTCACGGATAAGCTTTACCCAAAACGTAGAAATGGCATCACGAAGCTGTGCGCCTCCTGCTAGGTTTTTGCTATCGGAAGTGCTTTCGTTTGTTCTCGGAATCATTCGAATTCCTATGTCCTAGCCAAGACTTGGCTGAGTTCCACTCTCTCTGATTACAGACTGTGTATGGCAGAAGCGGTTATGCAGCTGTTGTACACACCTAACCCGCTCGGTGGGATAATTAAGCACACCAGCTAGGTCGGTAGGAAAACATGGACAGCTGACCCTTTTCTGGCAATCGGAAAGTCGAACGCACCCATCAGATTGCATGAGCACAGCCAAAGACCCCTCACAGAATCCTGGTGATGAGGGCCCTCATACCCGTCTCAAGCGGAACAGCTCGAAGCGCTATAGTCGAGTGATTCCCGTAAACCTTCGCCCGGTTTCAGATGCAGCTGACACTGCACAAAAGCGCACGTCCGTGTTGAGCATGGGGTGTAGATCTCCGTCAAACTCCGACGACTTCTTCCCAGGTTCCCCGCCTTCGCGTATTGACCTGGGCCCACGTCGAGAAGAAGCCTCGCGCTCGCGCGAAAGCATCATAGAGACAGATGGAAGACCTTTGTCTCCATATTCAACGCATGGCCACCGAGCAACCTCTGTGAATGAGCGAATAATAGAATTGCGCGGAACAGGGAAGCACTCCTGGATGCCGCCCATCAACCAGCTCGACGCGCAGCCGGGAACCAGCCTCATCGTGCGCCGCATCCAGAAGACCAAGGAGCGACAGTCCGAAGAGGCCCAGAAACAAAGCCAGAGTGGTCTTAGAGAGCTACAACAGTCATTTGTGGCGCGTCAACCTGTTGACAGCAACAACTGGGAGTTTTGGGCCAGCGTTGTAGGTGACTATGCCACAGTGGCTCGAACTCAGTCTGATAAGCTGCGCCGCGCCATCCAGGAGGGCTTCCCCAGCGAAATAAGAGGCCTCCTTTGGCAAATAATAGCGTCGAGCAAGTCGTCGACTCTAGAACACCTCTACGGAGAGCTTTCAAAAGTCGAAGACCCTCCCTGTAAAACTACCATTGCTAAAGATCTCGACCGAACGCCCATGGCTAAGCGTGTCGATCGGGACGCTCTCAACCGGCTTTTGTGTGCCTACTCAATCTTCGACCCCGAGGTCGGCTACACGCAGGGCATGGCTTTCGTGGCTGTCCCGCTTCTGCTCGAGCTCCACGAACCAGAGGCGTTTAGCATGTTTGTACAGCTCATGAAGACTTATGAGATTCGCACTGTTTATCTTGCAGACATGCCCGGCTTGCACTTGAAGCTCTACCAATTCGATCGGCTCATCGAGGACATTCTTGAGCCGGTCCACACACATTTACGCCGTCAAGGGGTTCAGTCGACCATGTATGCGTCACAATGGTTTCTCACAATGTTTGCCTACCGCTTTCCCCCCAGTCTCGTTACCCGCATTTTCGACATCACTATAGCGGAGGGCTTGGAAGCTTTACTGAGATTCGCGGTAGCTTTGATGGAAGCTGCGGCTCCTACAATACTATCTTTAGAAGGTCTTGATCAACTTCTCCCGTTTCTCAAGGAGAAAATATTCGACCAGTTTGACGGCAGTGAAAACGAGCTAGTCAGACTCGCCAGCCAACTAGATCTTTTGCCTCAGGTTCTATCTAAGTTTGAGCTGGAATACCAAGAGCTGAATAGATTAGAAAAAGAGCGGATCGAGCAACTGGATGTGTTAAGAACTTCAAATGCCAGGCTTACACTGCAGAACAGGAACCTCGAGGCCACCTTGGAAACTCTGAACGGTGAACACGTGCAGATTGTGAACAAGATGATTGAAAAACGGTGGGAGCTAGCCCACCTCCAGGATGAAAACGAGGAACTAAAGCAAGAGCTGGCCAAGTCAAATGATAAGCACTCCTCTCTCGGAGAGGTCAGCTCCAAGCTAGAAGCCGTCACGAGCGAGATGGTAAATTTGAAGCATGATAATGAGCAGATGCAGGAAGAGCTGGCTCTTCTGCGCAAGTCTCAGGATATAACGTCTACTGCCAAGCTGATCCAAGAGATCAAGGAGCTTCGTGAGGTCAACAAAAGATATGCGACGCAGCTGGGCTCTTTGCAAGAGTCGCTGGCCAGCGCACTTGAGATCGGATGAATTCGGACAGACTATTAACAATGTTTAAATATAATGATTCAATTCGAAGTAGATGTCCCAGCTCTGTGCCTTATAGTTTCCGTTCTGTGACCACCATTGACTTACTGGCTTAGGAACCAGACGTGGTGTTTGGTGGATCGCACACACACTTAGACGTCCGCTATAGGTTGGAGCGTTCGTGGGGCGCATTCCAGTCCACCTCCGGCCCGATAGGAACGATCCCATGAGGATTGATCGTCGGGTGCGATCGGTAGTAGTGGCTTCTGATGTGCAGCAGGTTAACAGTATCGGCCACCTTGCCCGTCTGGTAAATATCTCGCAGATAAGCGCTGAGGTTGGGATAGTCAGAGTGCAAGGCCTTCTTGTCGCACTTGAAGTGAGTGACATAGACGTGGTCGAAACGAACTAAAGTCGTCCAGAGCTTGATGTCGCTTAGCGTGAGCTTCTTGCCACGCAGGAAGCGCTGTTTGCCGAGGTGCTCTTCAAGCTTGTCAAGAGTGCCGAACAACGGCTCGATGTTCTCATCATAGGCCTCTTGTGAGGTTGCAAATCCACACTTGTAGACGCCATTGTTGACTGTATTGTAAATGAGGTCATCCAAAGAATTCCCCTCGTCAGAGGTAGGGAGGAAGTGCGAGTCCTTGACGCCCGGTAACGAGTCGAATGCGCTATCAAAAATCTCGCAGATCTCCTGCGATTCATTGTTGACAATCGTTTTGAGCTTGGAGTCCCAAAGTATGGGAACGGTCACGCGTCCTGTGTATTCGGGACTGGCCTGGGTGTAGAGCTCATACGCGTACTTCTTCTGATAGAGCGGGTCTCCAGTTGCTCCCGGGAAGTTGGTGTCGAAGGTCCAGCCATTGTCGAGCATCAAAGGGCTGACAACGTGGACCGGGATTATAGCATTGGAAAGAGGTGTGTTGGGCGCCAGCTGGTTCGTCTTGAGATCACCAAAGAGCCCCTTCAGACTACCCACTACCAGGGTGCGGTGAGCCCAAGGACAGGCTAGTGAGACGTACAGATGGTAGCGGCCGGCTTCGGGATTGAACTTCCCGGACTCCGTGATCCGGTTGCGGAACGATGTGGTCGTGCGCACGAAGCGTCCGCCAGTCGACTTTGTGTCATACCAGACGTTGTGCCAGATTCCGTTGACCAATTGACCCATTTTTGAAACGTTCGGTACTACTCGTCTTCGCAACTTGTTGGCTTCTTTATGTACTAACCGCCCCACATCTAGGGTAGTGATTCATGCATATGCTGATCAAAGACGTTGCGGGTCTCCGCGATCGAGTCGTGCCGTGTGAAATAAAGAGAGAGCTAGTCTCACGAAGCGCTGAACTTTTATTCCGCTTGCATCTGAAGGCATATAGACACACATAAAGTTGCAAAATTACTATAATTTTTCTGTCCACCTACTACTGTTTCTCAAAGCAATTACCTATCTACGAATGGGGATCGTTGGTGTCAATACTCTAAAATATATAAGCCTCGCTCTTTTAAGAATTGACAGAATTGCTTAGAGACTCCAGAAGTACGCTCCTGATGGTGCCACACTGTGACAACAGTCAAAGTACTGACTGAGCTCGCTCCAGATTGATATACTAAAGGGTCAGGAACATCGGCTCGTCCGGCCTCTCCAGGACCCCGTGTTTGCGAAAAATGGAGTTTAGGCAAAATAAGATCAATCCAGAAATGAAGCTTAGAGCCCCAGCAATCTAGATTGCCGCATGTACTCCCGATCGTTGGACGCCTTGCTTGGCGGCGCCTCAATCCTCATTCCTGCCGGAGCCTACCACTAAGAGGGTTAGGTCCAATCAAATAATCAGTACCTTCGCTCTCTGAGTAGTAATCGTGGTGGAAATATCGACTTTCCTCACGAGCTGATGAGCGGTGTAGCTATGATCGGACACCGCATAGTCTCGTCGCTCACGGCGGCGCCGCAAGCGTTCTACGCTCGTGGGTTCAGCAGCTCTGGGCTCCAGTCTCGCGAGTTTGCCCATGTTGTAAGAAGAAGTTTCCGACCGCCAAGAAGCTTCAGTGAAGGTGACCCCGATACGCTGCTTCCCACAGAAAAGCCAGCATACCCTCCTTATCCTTATGGAGAGTCTCTATTTTACAAGCAGTCAAATAGGGGATTGTACGGAGGGAAGTGTCTTCAGTTCGGCCATAAAGTCAGCGAGAAGTTCAACCAGAAGAGCACGCGCATTTTCCATCCGAATGTCCAACGAACGGCCCTGTGGAGTGACGCGTTCAAGCGGGTGGTGTCTGTGAGACTGGTTGCATCAGTTTTGCGCACTATCACAAAGGAAGGTGGGCTCGACAACTACCTTCTGAAAGACTCACCGGCAAGGGTGAAGGAGCTAGGTCCGTTTGGCTGGAGGCTGCGATACGCGGTCCTAAGAAAGCTAGAGGAGCGGGCTCGCACTGAGCCCAAAACTCTCGACGGCTTCAAGGTGGGCAAAGCACGGCTCATTAAGGACCTGTTCACTCTTACCAACTCAGAGGGCAAAACATTCAAGGAGTTCCGGCTTGCACACCAACAAACTACAGGTGACAAGCTACTCGAGGCACTGGTCGCCGAAGGCGCGGACGCTAGCAAATATAAGTCGACTTAGTACGCTAAATGGTTTTCAACTCCTTTTGAAATATATATTTAGTTAATGCACATAGAACCTCTCTTACGAATTTCCAAGGTAATCTTCTATCGATTGGCCCCGTTCCACTTGGGATGCGCTTGTGCTCCACTTCGTGTCGCTCTGTCGGTCTGTACCACCGTAAAGGAGGATGTGCAGGCCAGGGTTGGCGGGCTCTGGCAGGGCTTGGATCGCTCCAGAGATTGTGTAGGGTTGATGGTAGTGGACTGACTAGTTCGCGGCAGTTGAGAGTGGGCACGTGAATTATTTCTACCCACTCACCAAAATTTTTCACTGCCTACCGATACTCTGCATCTCCACTTCTCACTTGGAACATCTCAGATCTCATATCACAAAATGGCCCCCGCTCCCAAGTCTGGAATTGCTGTCGGTGCCAACAAGGGCCACAAGGTTACCCCTAAGGCTGTCAAGCCCAGGCTTGCTGCCCGCAAGGGTGTCGTGTCGAAGCGCACCAACTTCGTCCGTCAGATCGTTGGTGAGGTCACCGGTCTTGCTCCCTACGAGCGCCGCCTCATTGAGTTGATCCGCAACTCTCAGGAGAAGCGCGCCAAGAAGCTTAGCAAGAAGAAGCTCGGCACCCACGCTCGTGCCATGCGCAAGTTCGAGAACATGAACAACATCATCGCCGAGCTGAGACGCCAGGGTCACTAAACATTCCCTCTTGTAGCTTGTTATTTAATTTCCTCTGCTTTACATACCACAAGCAGATTCAAACTTGGTCATTATCTGACTAGTAAACGTACGCTGGCTCAGCAAAGTATGCGAGTCATCATGGTAGACCGAGTGGCTAAATCTAGTTAAGTGAGAGGTTCAGTAGACCGAGCACCGAGCCAAAGACCAAGAAGCGGACATGAAGCCGATGTAGATTTTGTCAAACAATAAACTAAGTTTGCTGTGCATGGCCTCTTTGTTGTAGGCTTCGAGTATTGTAACTCGCAGGTGCTGAGGAAGGTTAGCAGCAGCTATAGCTACTTGCGTGGAGGAAGGAGGAGGCCTCCTACAAGCTCCACGCGTTTAGGCGTGTGAAGTGCATTCCAAGTCCTGGGCGCGCAGCCTGGAAAAATTACTCAGCCTTTGGCGGAAGATGACGTAACGTAGTGAACCTCCTTCCTTCCCAGCAATGGTTTATCAAGAAGAAGTCTCGCATATCTTGGCGCCAGCACAACGCGTTTGGTACCGCCGCACAACACATCCACGAACGATTCACAATGAGCGCTAGCCCAGATGCACTCAAAGTGAAAAAGGACGCAGTAAGTAGCTCAAAGCTGATCCGTCAGTGAAACAGGCAATGCGTACTGCCACCGAACTATAAAGCTGCAGATACTAACACCATATTCCTCAGGCCGTGAGCGCGTTGTTTTCACTGTATAAGGCGGCCGGAGACGCGTCATCCGCCGTGCTTGACCTAATCAACTACCTGGAGGGCCTAGGACTCGACGTCTCTGACCTGCACGCCGCCTTCACCGGCGTGCCGCTATCGCGTGCCATTCCTGAAGGCGGCTCAACCGCCTCAAAGGGAAAGCGCCAGAGGGAGGAGCCTAAGGAACCAGCCACGGCCAGCCTCCAGAATGACGCCAAAGACCCGGTCATTGTTGGCGGACACGTAGGCCCCACCACCCTCGAGTATAGACCTACTGCCACTCCAGAAGTCGACTCCGGCAAGAAAAAGCCGAAGCCGAAGGCGCCCAAGGACCCAAATGCGCCGAAACGGCCCCTTAATGCCTTCCTCAAGTTCCGCAACCAAGAGTTCAAGAAAATCACGGAAGAACGCAAGTCCAAGGGCGAGCCCGACCTTTCGCGCGCCGATATGTCCGCCGCGATCAAGGAACACTGGGAGAACCTGCCAGAGTCAGTTCGTGAGAACCTTGTCCAGGAGGGTAAAGCGGAACTGGAGAGGTACTTCGTCGACGTCGCGTCGTACAAGGAATCTACTGGAGGTGAGCCTCTAACTCAGCTGGACTCGAGCCAACTGAGTCAGGCGCAGCCAGCGAGCCAGGCTGATCTTCTCACGGGGGAGAGTAGTAGCCAACCAGTACTAACCCAGGAAGGGGAATCTGCTTCAGGGGAACAACCGCAGAAAAAGAAGCAGAAGAAGAAGGATGACGGCAAAAAGGAGGAAAAGGAGAAGAAGAAGCGTAAGAAGCAGCAGACTTCTGAGTGAATACATCCTCCACTGCTCCCTCGGTATATATCCTTGATGATTTATAACATGTATTTTTTATAGGCTCGCTATTAAACACCCTCGACTAAGTGCATTGCGGCGTTGGATCGCGAAATATCAAGCCAAGCGCTGGTGCTGAATTCGCTGGTGCTAAAATCGCTCGCAGCGCGAGCTCTCATGCTTCTACCTACTACTCCCTCTCTTAGGGTGCCGCCGATCATGTAAGGCCGGCGGCCTCCATCGTTTTTGGTGTCTTCTCCGCCAATGGGACAATCACCTGATGTGAACGGAGAACCCTTTAGACATCATCGAACCTGTTATGCCCTGGCAGTTGAAAAACTCACCCTGACAATAGTAACGAGCAATGAGTGGGGTTACGGTGACTGTCAAGTCGCCCTTAGTCTCGTCGCCCATTTCGTTAGAGACCACTGCTGATGACTCCATCAGCACAGTCAAGCAGTATTTGCTTTCGCTGGGCCAGCTGGAACAGCCGCTAACTGCCTTCGAACTTGCTTCCAACGGCACTATGCTCAGGAATGACACTCCGCTCTCAGAGCTGCCCACCGCAGATGGTGAGATTGCGTTGGAAATGAGCCTTCAGAGTCTTTCTGCCATGGATGTCAGTGTGCAGCTCGAACAGCTCCGCGAAGTCTTGGGCCTCGGGCCCATTAGCTCAAAATATGTGAACGCTGGTGCCACGCGCCTCCACGAAATAAAGAAAGGTGGTCGAAAGGGCAAGAAACTCAACGAGGACGAGATTCTCGATCTGGCGGAAGTCCCGGACTTCGTCCTCGAGGCCGCTGAGGTCTCGGCAGACCTCGAGGGCAAGGGGTCCACGACCGCCGCCAGCTTGGGCCCGAGCCCGTCGGTGGCCTACCCAGACGCGCTGGTGCCGAAGCCGTCTGGTATCGAACTGGGCTACTCGCGTTGGCAGCCGCTTTGTCGTAGCCCCCAACTGAAACTCACAGGTGTTCTTGCTTTTGTGAGATTTGTGAGCAACGATTCTCGCGAATGGCACTTCGTTGCCAAACCTGAGGGTTTCACCTACGTTCCGGGATTGAGTGAGCAGAGTATTGAGTTGCCTACGCGTAACGCTCGCTACGTGCCCACTCTTATTCAAGCAATCGAGCAGGTCAGTCCGTCGTCCATCAACTCTGCTCGCAAGAGCGCCGACAAAACTAAGGCGGACCCTCTCTCATGTGTGCCGATACCACAGGTCACCAGTGTAGCACCATGGCTTGTTGGAGATGTTCCGAAGATCTCAGGCCTGCACGTCTCGGCATTTGAGGTCCCGGAGGAAACTACTCTGCGCGATTGGAATGAGGACTACCAGTCGACTAGGGAGCTCGAGGTCGAAACCTTTTCAGAACGAATCATACGCGACCGCTCTTTGTGCCACACTTCCACGGAATTTGCATCCGCAGCAACGGAAGGAGTCGTCAAGATAGTTGAGGGCGCCATAAGGCCCCTTGATCCCTATGAAGATTGCGAATCTGCAAAGCTGTTTCTGTCTAAAGGTATCTTTTACACCTACGGATCCGATTTCTCTCAGGCTTATGCAGGCGTCGAATCCGCGGCAGCGGCCAAAAAGGCCGTAAAGAAAGGCATCAGTGGCGTGGAGCAGCTGATGATGCTGAACAATCCGGAGCTGTGCCCGGTGTTGACTGCTGTTGTAGACTATTGTGGTCGCAGAGTTGTCGCTCAGGCGCCTGTCCCAGGCATCTTCCGCGAGATTCCCCTCATAGTTTATGGACAGTCGGAGGAAACAGACAAAGTTCATTTCGACGAAACGATAGACAAACACATGCAGCAATTTGCTGAGCACCTTCACCTGAAGAAACATCCCGTAACCAAGGAAGGGCTCGAGCTCCACACGAGCGCCGAGGTTCACGGCGCGAAGAGCACAGATGGTCGCTACTACGCCATCGATCTTCACCGGATGCAAGTCCCCGACCTGCTTTTCGAAGGTGGCGATGAGCTGGATTTACTTCGCTTCGAGGCTGTGCTCGAGTACTTTGCTAGAAACCCAGATGCTGAGAAGCTCAATCCAGACGTATGGCTGCCATCTGATCGCATCCCGAAAGAGTATGCCGTCTCTCAGCTGGCGAAGGATGCTGACGCTGTTAAAGCGGTCTCGGCCTTCGTTCGAGAGACAGTCATCCCCTCCATGGTCAACGATGTTGTTTCCGGAACAGGTATCGACCCTATTGATGGTTTTCATTTGACTGCCCTGATGCACAACAAAGGCATCAATATGCGCCATCTTGGTTCTATATATGCTCTTGCTCAGAGCGCTGGGTTGCAGAGTCTTTCTGCAGTTGCCTTCGAGGAAGCGGTGGCTCGAAGTCTCAAGTCCCTTTTGAGGCTGGAGCTCGAGGAGGTCAAAACAGTGGATCAATTCCCTGTGACCATTGAGTCTTTCGTAACCAAATTCAGAAACCCTGCACCATGCTCAGAACTGACCTCAAAGGTTGAAAACAGGCTGAAAAAACATTTTGGATTCCACGAAGTACCTTCAGGATGGCAGAAGTGGCTTCTACTGAGAAACAGCCTTCTTAGATCAGTTTCCATTAAATGTGGGCTGCAATGGAATGAGAAGCTGGAACTGGTTGCTATTAATCCTGTAGTCAGGTACGCATTCCCTCGCAGCCTCACCGCAGCGGATGCAATTGAGGCCGGACGAATCTCACTAGAGGCTGCGGTGAGACCCAACGTTGAGGGCAACAATGACGACCCAAAAAACGAAAATGACGATTCTTCCGAAAACACCAGCTCCGAGGGTGAAGTGGGCACAACCCAGAAGGAGACCAGAGAATCTTCTCCGGAACAAGAAGTTACTACCACTGATAAAGAGCCGGTAGAGCATGAAACTGCGGAGAGTCCGTCAGAGTCAGAAGATTCGAAAGGTGCCCCAGATGGGGGTCTTAACACAGAGCTTCTAGAGCAAACACTTACTGTTGTTTCTCAAGCCGTGGGGGTCTATACGCAAATATACGGTACCTCAAACGCTGAGGTGGCGCATGTCTTAAACCAAGTGGCGACTCTGTTTTACGAATATGGTAACGACACAGGCAAGGCAATCGAGTACGTGAGGAAAGCTATTACCATTGCGGAGCGCGTCAAGGGGATCGACAGCTACGATGTCATTGTGATGTATAACAACCTGGCCTACTTCGAGCGTTCAGCTGGCAACTGGGCCACGACACTGCAGGTGGCCAACAGGGTCACTTCAACTGTCAGCCAGTTTGCTTGGCCTGGCTTCACCGATGCTGCGACGATATTCGAGAATGTCGCCGTTATGTTACTGCAGTCTCACAAGCCCAAGCTTCAGAAGGCTTCCATCGATTGGTTCGTCCGTGCTATAGACTTGGCCAAGATGACACCTAGAGGCCCGTCAGGTCTTCTTTGGTTCCAATATGCGCAAGCGCAAATTTTCCAGCACGACTACAAGAATGCTTCCCGGACCATGGAAGCATCCTACAACACTTTCAAAGCCAACAATGGACCAGAGGATGCGAGCACTAAAGAAGTCAAAGGCTACCTAGAGCAGCTTCTCAAGGTCACAGTCAGCACCGCCCATAGTGAAGCCCATAGAGCTCGCGTTATGGCCTCTCTCCATGGCAAGACTCAACTCAAGTCGGCTCAAAATGTCAACACATCGCTACGAGGAAATCTGAACAGTTCGCCCTCCCCGTCGACTAAGAATTCTACGGAGACTAATAGCAAGACGAAGAAGTCGAAGAAAAAGTCAAGTAAGAAAAAGTCCAAGAAGTGAGGGAGAGGAATAGCATATGTACATAGATCTAAACAGACACTAAGCATACACCCTTGTAAGATACTCGAGCCCAGACGTTGAATTGTCTGTCGGTGCTTTCACACCCAAGGCATCCAACCTTTAAATAATTGGCATAGGTTCTCCGGTGAGATGGCTTGTTGAATGAGTTCATCTACGAGGCCGCCTACGCTCAATGGCACGGAGTTGGGTTCCCTTATTCCTCTGATTTTGGCACTGAGTCGCTCCATCGTTTCCCTTGGTTGCATGAGGTTAATCCTATCTTGGACGACAGGGTCGTGGATGAAGGCCTCAAGTACCACCATGAGCAAATCTTCGTTGGCGCGAACAATGCCGAGAGTTAGTTCACATACCTTGCGAAATGGACCTTCGTAAGTGTTCATTACGCCAAGGGCGTCCCTAAATTGCTGGGTCAGTCTGAAGGGGACTAGTTCAGGGACAGCTAAGTGCTTGCCTTTGTCGAATAAGCAATCAAAGTCTACATGCAAGACCGATCCTGAGCTTTGCACAAGAAGAATGTTTTCGAGATGCCTATCACCCAGACCCAATATGTAGCCAACCATTGACATAACTGCGAGGCTTCTGGCGTAACGAGTGCGAGCGTCCAACCAAGCCTCTGGGTCTGGAAAAGTGCCCACGAACCATTCCCAGAGCACTGGACGGACAGTTTTCTCCAGAGCCCGAAAGGCGCTCAAGCGATCCTTCATTCTTGCAGATACATTTGTCATTTTCTTGACCTCAGGACTACTCAAACACAGGTTCGGCTCCCTACTAAGCGAGTTAATAATGTTCCTCGCGGGGAGTGCTCCTTTGACCCACTCAATGACACCAGCATTGGCTCCCAACGGAGTCACACGGTACGTGAGAATATCAAGATGGCGCGCTGCAGCACTAGGATCCGATCGTAGCAGGGAGTTTACTGCGCTAGTAAATTCGATGAGTCGCGCGTCTTTGCGCACATCATCGTGACCTTTGAGTAGTAACTGGTATTGATTACCATCTGTCCCCCAAATCACAATTCTCTTGGGTCGCTGGAGACTCTGCTGTATCACCACCCTCTCCTCAATCTGATAGATTAAGATGTTCTCAAGGCCTTTCATGGTCATTTGCACGGGAACGGCAAGCGATGGAGTTTTCAGACAGGATCCGAAATCTTCGCCCAACTCTTTGAGTTTCATTTCTTTTGGCTTTGGTTTCAAGGCGCATAATCTTTTTAACTTTTCAACGAACTCCGCACTAGCACTCACCAGGCGATCGAATGATTTCTGCTCAGTTTTGAGGACTCTCATTGCTGCCTGCTGGACCAAACCAGTCACTGCTTCGCCCTTCTCCAGTACTGGCCAAAGCGTATGATGCGGGTAGCATTGTAACACCAGAATAATGAGTTGCTCCACCAGACTCTTGACGGTCTTGTTGGGATGGCTTTGGCGAGAGAGGAGCTGGGGTACCGCTGTGTACACAAGTTTCTTATCTATACTCTTTCCCCACTGCTGGATCTCCTTGTTTACTTGCGACAAGCAATGCTTTCTGGAGCTAATTTGCTGCGGCAATAGGTCATCCGGCACGATGCCCAGCTCAAACCAGGTGGTCAGCATTTTCGGAAGCGCTTCATTCGCTCGCGGTGTCCCTAACTCTAAGGCTTTGCAGAAGTGGTGGACAATGAGTCTGCTCAAAGAGCCGTCGCTGCGTGTTTGGAGCCCTGATTCGTCGTAGATTTTCACATAATGCTTTGCGAGTCGATACTGTGCCTCAGCCGATTGAGGCATGGCTTTTATTATTGCGGAATAATCATCCACTATAACCTTAGTGTCAACTTGCGCGGCCAAGTCTCTCCAAGTGGTCCATTCTAGAGCATGCGAGGCATACTCAGGGTTGAGCTTTGGTTTGTCGAAAAACTTTGGGGGTATCTGCGACTGCAGCATTTTTATCGCGGAGCGTGATTCTCCTTGAGACCACAATAAATAAGCGTACTCGATATCAGCTTTGGTGTTGTCCAATGACTTAGCTGTGGCAATCTCCTTGAGAGCTATGGACGCCTGACCATGGTGTCGAGCTGCGGCACTGATTTCGAGATGTGCATCACCGATCAGCAGTGAGGCCGATTGCAGTGAAGTCTGGATGCACGATAGCGTCGCGGCTCTGAGCGAGAGAAGGTATCGGCGAGCCTCGAATTCGGGGCCCTCGCTCAGAGGACTCAGCACTCCGAGGCGCGTATCAAGTTTGCTCTTAATCAAATCGAGAGTTGACTTTTGAGCCAAGACGTCTTTGCCTACATATCCTGGCATAACCAGCGTGCCCAGACTTTCCACATCGGCCAGACCGTGTAGGTAGACCATCAGTTCCCGTACTTGTCTCAATGATGTTACATTGTGTGTGGCCATGATGTCGCCAAGCTTTTTGCCAACGTGCTTTCGCCCAGCTTCCAACGAGCATTTGAAACCGTTCCAGTCTTTCCGGTTCAAGAAGAGAAGTGCTTGACTTAGTGACCGCATTGACTGTGGCGGGATTTGCGAATTGTTAGGTTGACTATCCCCAATCAGAGCGGACCACCTTTCGAGTGCATCCCAGTCTCGAACGAACCAAGCACACTCTGCGCCTATTGCGGCTAGATCTGTTGAAACTCCTTTGACTGAAAGCTCAGTCAGGACCTCTCTCTCGCGCCCGCTACGATGCAAGCACTCTAACGTGGCAGCAAAGTTTGCTTCACTTTCAGGTAACGCGTTGTAACAGGCTAAAGCCGCATCCCACTGCGAGGTTGCGCGGTACTCCAACACTTGCTGCTCAATAGAGAGTGTTGACATTCGCGCGCTGACTCCCTCAAGCGCATCGACGTCTTGCATAGCTGCATGTATGTGACGGAGGTTTCTCAGAACGGCCGTCTCAGTCTCCTTTTCCACCCTGACTTGCTGTTCAAAATACCTGATAGCGCGCGGGTAAGCGCCAGAATCCAAGGCTCGCTGGGCCATGACTCGAGCAGGTATGCTAGCGAGAAGCGTGTCCATATCCAAAAGTGGCAGTTTTGCTTGACGACGGAGTCGCATCCACTGATTGAAGTAGTCAAAACAGGCAAATATACGCTCGTGGAAGGGCTGCATATGTTCACCCTCAGTATTCAAAACGAGAAGAACTTCGGAAAGGAAGATTTCTCGGTTTGCATTGTTCTCATTACGGTCCACCACAGCTGCAAGCGCTGCGTAAGGAAAAATGTACGCCCACATCTCTGAACCTGCTTCTGAGCCATATAATACTTTGCGGCACCACGTAAAAATGCGTGTGGCATATTCAGGATCGAGCGTGCGGCCCATCATGTCCGACGAAAGGAGAACTAACCAGTCTGAGTACGATCTTCCAGCCTCATATATCGGATAAGCTGGGGGAGTCCAATGCTTCATATCAGTTGTATATTTGGTCTTCACCAACGGAAAGAGTGTACTGACCAAATCGGGGTCTCGAAACAGAGTCCTCAGCTTATTTTCTTCTTCGATCCCCATAAACTTGAGCAGCTCTTGTATGCCATATGCAAAATAACGTTGCTGTGCGGGGTCTATCGCGGCCTCGAATGCAGGCAAGAACCAGTCTTGAACCAAGTTGCGGCAAAAGCTGATAACTTCGCCCGTGTTTTGGAAGTTGTTCACAACCACCAGTGTTGACTCTTTGGAGTTTATGGATATCCTGTGGGGGTCTAGCGCGCCAATTAGACCTAGAGCCCTTGAACTGAGCTTTTGCAGTGCCTCGTTGTTTTTGGCGCACAGGTTCAAGAGTATGCGGACAGCTTGACCCAATAGGTCATGTCCAGGCCCTTCACTTTGTGCCCAACCAAGAATCTCATCTTGATAGTCAAGGCTGAAAGCACAAAAGTCTCTCGCAGTTTGTTGCGCAAGATATGTGTTCTCAACATCGCGCTCTACAAGGCTTTGTAGAATGTCGTAGGGCGCATGACCTTCGCCGTACAAGTCGGAGGGCGGCATGGTATAGGTCGCAGATTTTTCAAAAATGCTTTGTGGATGAATTTTTGTTTGATTCGCGTTTTTGTTGAGCCGTGTATTTATCGTCTGAATCATTGATTTCGCACAACTGACAACATCTCTGTCCCATGAATCCACGTTCTCGTTTAGTATGGCGTACGTCAGATCGATTATGGCCTCCAGTTTGGTAATTTCAAGCTTTTGAACGACAACATGCCACGTAGCCAAGGCAGTCAGTGACAGCACTCTGTCGTCCAAGGCAGCCTGAAGGAAGGCTGTCAGCTGTCTCAGAACGGATGCCACCAAGCTCGGATTCATGAATCGCTCAATAAATATTTTTAGCCCCGCAAGCGCGGCTAGTTTAGTAGACTGCGACTGCCTACCCATTAAATTTCTCATCGTCTCGCTAAACTTCACGACAAGTTTGAAGACTGTCTGTTGCAACAGCTCTTTGTGCTCGCCACTGTGTTGGGAATATGCGCACTCCATTATTTTGTTGACTATCCCTATGCCTAATGGAGCGTTTCTTTCAGTGGTGAGCATCAGGACTTCGTATATGGCGTCCACTCTCCACGAAGCTAGAATTTGAGAGAAGTTGACCGACTTGAAGCTGCGATCGATTGACATGAATTCCTCCTCAGCCGTGCTCCAGGCAATTTCAACGTCTTCGGAAGAGCTCATCATAAACATCGCGATTATTGCCGCCGTGTTATCGATGTACAACCTTCGCGGGGAGCAGCCACGAAAACTCGCAATCTCCTCACACACTTTCATTTGCTTCTTCCCTGACTGGCATAGATGGGGGATGATAATTCCAGCTGTGCGCAGCATGAAGTCCTGCCGCGACACTTGAAGCACAGCTGAGCAAAACCAGTCGACAAACTTCACATTATAGTGTCGCACAACCTTCGGAGCTATCAATGGCCAAAAGGGTTGGCAAAGCTGCCAAGGTGTGCGGCCCAGTGCTTTGGAAATAGCGAGAAAATGATGGGCAGCGAAAAGAGAAGTGGGTTCCGATTCACGAAACGCGTCGAACAACGAGAGGAAGAGTAAACACTGGCCTTGGAAGCTGTTCAAATAAGACCACACACCTTCCTCATTTTGCCTTTCCACTGTCACAACGCCGCTGTCAGGTGCTCTTTGCTGCGTCAATGGCAGGACGACATCAGGAGGCTGTGAGAACGCGTCTTCAGGAAACCGTGCTGGCGGGCCGTTGATGCTTCGAGCCAGCGCGATACATGACACAGACACAGCTCTCAAGAATACCTCACTAGGTATAGCTCTTCTACTTGCCACGAGCATTCTCAGAGTGGTGTCCTGGTGTCTCCCATTGGAAATATAAGTACCGACTAAGTCCGCCGCTATACATCGCGTGCGATGACAAGGACTTCTAAGGATCTGGTGCCATCGCTCAGTGCTCAAACTTGGTAAACTCGTTGAGTTTCCGAGCTTTAGAAGCTCCTCAGCTTCCCCAGAGGTAGGCAAAATCTTTGAGGGACCAACGCAAACATTGTGAGATTTTCTACGGGCCTCCAGCTGGACTCTAAGTTCGGCGTTGGCGTTGGCTCCTTCGCTCGAATTCAGAAAAGTATCGGTGTACTCGAGCCATTGATCGTATGCTAAACCCCCAGCTGTATCTAGATCTGGAGCTATACTTCGCGTGAAAGCCGCCCTGCACACTTTGGTGACCTCAGGCTCGGTGAGCGGGAAGCAAAATAGCCCTGCTATGGCAGTTGTGTTGACTATGCTGTTCAAAAGACACTGCTTTAGATCCGCAGCGACACGCCCCAATTCACGCACACGAAAGAAGACACTGGTGAGATTCTTCAAGCTGCCAGTTTCATGGTTTGCTATACAATGTCTCGCCAGCGAGATATACAAAGGCTCACCATGAATTCGACGTGACAAAATAGACGGATGGCTGGTCACGGTCGACCTTATGAGCTCATTCAGCCGGACACCACTCACGTTCGAAAGCAATGCATCTTTCAACTGCTCGAGAATATCGAGACTACTTGATTCACCAGCTGTAGCATTGGCGAACATCGATTCAGCCGAAGTTCAGACCAGCCTACAATGTATGCATCCCTCGAGACTTCACGTCGCGACTCACATCATCACCTAACCCTCTGGTATTCCGTCCTCGGAACTTACTTGTCGGACAAGCTGTCGCTGAAAGAGCGGACGAGGTCCCTAAGAAATGAGTGTCGAGCAGCTTAATGCCGCTCGGGAGCTCATAAGGAGCAACCCCGAGCAGTATCCTTCCCTAGTGCGCAGCGTCCTCCCGATAGGCGACAGACCTGAGAGCGGGATACGTTTGTGGTGCAGCGGGTTTGTCGCTGATTTCTTCAGCACCCAGGACATTGACAACTCCATCAAAGACGAAATAGCAAGCGAGTTGCTCGATGTTGTTGAGGTCTGGGTGATGGACAGCGTGGACGGGGTTGCTAAACTAGGTATCTGTATTCTAAGCGAGGTGTACCAGCGCATCTACCGCCTGACCTGGTACAAGGGATCTGAGATGCGCGACAGCTGGCGACGAGTTTCTTCAATCAAGGCGAAAGCGCTCAGTAGATGGACGCCCCAGGAAAAGGAAGGTATAACTGTTGCCTGCATCAAATTTGCACAAGTTATCGTCCATTTGCATCAGCAAGTGGCTCAAGGCCACGAAGTCTTGGACCATGTTCTCCTGACCGCCGAAGCTGCGGCGCTCTTGGATCGTCTTTTGTCTATCTTTCCCAATGATAACAGTGAAACCTTTGGCGTTTTGTCCGCGACACTCAATGCCACCGTATCTTTGGCGCTAGCTCAGCCGCAAATGTCCCCAAAAATTGTATCATACATCATGACCTTTGACTTGAGCAAGCGAAGGCTGGGGACGCCTGAGCAGGCGCCACTGGTCTTGAGGTGGGTTGCAAAACTATTCAAGCTTGCGCTTCACCCTCTAATTCGAAACTTCCCTCAGCTGCAAAAATATCTTGGCGGGCTTCGAACGTTCTGTGCGAATGAGAGTATTAAACGTCGCGCTGAAGATGAGAGCCAGTCACCTTCGAAGCGTCTGAAACCGCTCTCATCAGACTTTACATCAGGACCTCAGCCATACAAGGCCTTGTACACTTTAGTAGATAATATGATGTCTGCCTTCGACGCTCGCGACCTTCAATTTGATCTCGCTGTCAACATGGCCGCTGCAGGCTTGAAAAAGGTGACCACTGAAGACCTGGACGCCTGCGTGGCTCTCATTAGGGAGCGGCTTGCCAAGACCGGCTCAAAAAAGACCAATACTGGCGCTACACCCGTGCCTTCTGCGCCATCTGGCCCCTCATCCCCTTCGCATGCGAGTGCCACGGAGGTGAAGTCGACAAGCGATGGTAAGGCTGATTCTCAAGTAGCTGACGAGAGGGGCTCATTGAAAACCGCAATTGAAGATGAGCCTGACGTAGCTGTACACCATGGGCCCTCTAGAGCCGCATTGGAGGTCAAAGTTCCTCCCGAGTTCACTCAATTTGATGCTATATTCAACAGGTTGTTGGGTGAAGCACCAATCAGGGTGGTTGCGCGGCTCTCTGCGCGGGGGCTGAGCAAGGGATCGAAAATCAAGGAGTTCGCGCAGCGAAAGTTGTATGCACAGCTTGTACCTGACTTCAGAAGCTCCCTTGATCCACTTGTTCTGTGGCTGAGCGAGGAGTATTATGCAGATTCCAGAGACTCCTACTTTGAGTTGGTTGCTCGGGTTGTGGACGAGATTATTCCAAAGCTAGAGACAGCTGACTCTAAAGTTTTTGTGCGACTACTGAGCGAGGTTCCGGAGCTCAACAGAGACATCATATTTAAGATTCGCAATAGTTGTCTCGATCCAGACCGCGCGTTAGTCGGGGCTCGAGCCCTCAAATTCTTGATTATGTTCAAACCACCATGTAGAGAGCATTGTCTCGACCTAGTTGAGGAGCTGGCAAAAGAAGGTGTACAAAGCATCAAAGGAATACTGGAGCGATACCGTCCAGAAGCGGTAAGGGGAACAGACTAGCTCGATTAGCAGGTCCACCTTATCCTGATGTTAATATATTGTCTAAAACTGTTGTAGAATTACGAAGGCATAGTGCGAATTGCGACTTCTTAGCCGCAATATTATAATAAATAAGTCGTGCTTCTGTCACCTAAAGTTATGAGTTGTGAGCTTCCCACGTCCCCGCACACCACCGCCCTGCTAATGACGAGTTTAGCATGCTGAAACCAGTTTCTCGAACAACGGTTGCTTATGGCCGATTTCCGGTTTGAAGGCTTGAACAAGGCCGATCGCACCGGTACCAATGTGCATACTCTGTCCCAAAATAATACATTCACTAACGCCTTCCACGTTGTCCGTCTTCATATAGAACGCGGCATCGAAAAGATGATCCGTCGTCTTCTCGAAACTGGCCAGCTGCAATACAGAATCTCGCATCTTTGCCAAACCAAATCGAGTAATTCCAAGAACCTCGCCCTTGAATGTCATGACGTCTCCAAGAAGTTGGATATGACGGGGGTCGACCGACATACCGTGAGAACTCATTGTATGGTTGATCTCGTTGATGATAGACGACCGAGCAGCCTCTATGCCCAATACCTGGCGCATCTCCAGAATATGATTCGTAATTGTCTCCGTGCCAATAACGCCATCAGTAGTCATGACGTTTTTCAGACCGTATCCTTCAACAAGAAGTTCCTTGCTGTTGTCATCCTTGATATTGATGACAGCTCTGGAAATATCAGGGAAGCCACAAACGACGACTTCGGGCAGCGCTCTGAGCAATTGGCTGGAGTAGCCCTTAGAAAGTTTGCCCCCGGCTTCTGGAGTCTCATGCGCATCAAATTTTACATGTACGCAGTGCGTCTTGGAATTGATCGCGACATCGAAAGGATTTATTTTCAGCTTTGGCTGATAGACGATGGCGTCCGCGATTTGAGAGAGGGTGAGATGTAACTGAAGCTTCTCGACAACGTCAACATCAATTTTAATGCTGATGAAAGCTCCCTCAGCTGTGTAGACATCTTCCATGTATTCGCTGATATCTTTCAGCAGAGTTTTCTCGACTCGTCCTTTAACAATACGAGCAGCTCGCTCGTCTTGGTTGTTGGCTAGTGAAGCCTTTATGATCGGTGTCGATATAGTCTTCGAAGCATTGATAATTTCCTTGATGCGGGGAACACCAAGTGTGACATTCATGGAAGCCACGCCGGCAAAATGGAAAGTTTTCAAAGTCATCTGCGTTCCCGGTTCCCCGATGGACTGAGCACCAATAGCACCAACCGCAGTGCCCGGCTCGACCTTCGCTCTGTCATATTTTCGGAGCGCTGTTTCGATGAAAAAGCGAACCTGGTTTCGACCGACTTTGAAAACTTTGGCCACTACAGACTGAGGAAACTTCTCAGAAAATGCTCCCAGCTGTACTGCTTTTTTCAGAATGAATGACCTTAGCGACTCCAAAAACAATGCAGAACGATCTTTGACTGTCGAGGAGAGGTCGTAAATGTCTGTACTGGGATCATTGAGAATCGCGAAAGCTGAAGTAGAGTCAATGATCGCACGCAACTCATCTACAGTAAGAGCAGGTTCGCTCACATCGAAACACTGGTTGGCGCAGTGAGCCCAAGTCCTTTCAAAATCTACCGGTTGCGCATCTCCTTCCATATCCATAGGATCCAAACCATCACCGCCGTATTGGAACTGAACGACCTGGTTGGCAGAAGTTCTCACGGTGCTATCGTACAGAGAGCTGAGATCTTCCAGCGACTTCATAAGTCGGCGACTCATGTAACCAGTCTCCGCAGTCTTAACTGCTGTGTCCACGAGACCCTCACGCCCAGAAATAGCATGGAAAAGAAACTCCGGGGGATTTAGTCCAGAGAAGAAAGAGTTTCGCACGAAACCTTTCGATGCAGGGGTTCGGGAGTACTTCAAAAAGTGCGGCAACGTCCGGTCTTGAAACCCATTAGCGACACGCTTTCCGCTGATAATCTGCTGACCTACACATGCGATCATCTGGGAAACATTGACCGGGGAGCCCTTAGAACCGCAAAGAGCCATGATGAGCGGCGAATTGTGAGGTTCTAGATTTTTGATGCAGTTGTCGCCTGCGGCTTCACGTACTTGTGATAAAACGCCACTGATTTTGGCTTCCAAAGTTTGCTCCATGTTGCACCCGGGTTGGCACTCAAGCTTGCCTTTATTATAAGTGTCGATAAGCTGATCAGATTCCGCATAAGCCTTTGTGACTAGGTCTAGTTTCAAGGCCTCCAGCTCTTCGCTAGGCGTAACATCTGATATACCTATGGAGAATCCGCGATTGCCGAGGAATCGGGCGCAAAGCTTGGCCATGCGATTCATCGCCGAAGCCGCCTCGTCTGGACCATAGTCTCTCAGAATTGAGTAAAAGATGGAATTCTTGTTGCCATCTCCTAGCAGTTTCTTTTCCATAGTACCACAAAGAATCTCAGATCTGTGGATAATGACATAGCCATCATTGGGGCTCATTTCGGGTGGTTGATCGGGGTTCAGAGGCTTCTGAAAGCTTTTGTTCTTGCCTTCTAGATTGATTTCGACTTTAGACTGTTTGTTCGGCTTGATGAGAAGTGAGAATGCTTGCTTACCAGTCCACAAAGCTCGTGGCTTTAATATTGCGGGTGGAGGTATGTCGTACTGTATGTTGGCATCGCTCATCATACACAGCAAGTCACAGAGTTGCCTGCGATCGAAAAAAGAGTTCTTGTGCGTCACCAGATACGAAGCACTAATGAAGTCCTGAGTCGCTGCAATAATAGGTGCACCACTTCGTGGAGATACAATGTTATGCTTAACACCCATCAACTCAATGGCCTCGGTCCGTGCCTCTTCGGTCTGCGGGACATGCAAGTTCATCTCGTCGCCATCGAAGTCTGCTCCGTAGGGAGTACACACACACTCGTTCAGCCGCAGAGTTCGCCACGGTCGCACCTTGACGCGGTGACATAAAATGGAGACACGATGAAGGGAGGGCTGACGATTGAACAAGACTATATCACCATCCTCTAAGTGGCGCTCAACGACGTCGCCAACCTCCAGACAGTCAGCGAGTTTGGCTCTGTTGCCAAATCGGAGGTTTCTTCGGGCAACCTCACCCTTCTTCATGAGATAGTTTGCGCCAGGGTAGACTTCTGCGCCGTTGGAGACTAGTTTTTTCATTTTCTTCAAGTTGTAACGAGTCACCTTCTCAGGATAAGTCAGTGTCTTAGCAATACGGTCCGGAACTGCGACCTCGTCTATCTTGAGATTTGGATCAGGCGAGATAACGGTACGTCCGCTAAAATCCACTCGTTTACCACTCAAATTTCCTCTAAAGCGGCCTTGCTTTCCCTTGAGACGCTGACACAATGCCCTTATTGGTGCGTTGATGGTTCCAGTGGGAGTATCAGCGTTGATGTAGAGCGCCAAGCTCAGCTGCATAAAGTCCCACTGGTTGATCAATTCGTTCAACGCCATGCCGTTCTCGAACCCCGCTCGTATTTGGGAGTTGGCCTTCACTATCTCTGTCAACTTGACGGTCAAGTCATCTTCGTTGGAGGCTGCATCCTGCATAATGGAGGGCCGGATGCAAACTGGTGGTGCAGGGACTTCCTGCCATAGATAAAATTTGGGAGAGGTAGACAACCCGAGAAGTTCGTAGTCGACCGGATCGACTTGTTCAAATAGATTTAGAACGCGCAGGGGGTTGAGGTCATCCTGCGCCCTCTTAATGAGCTTTTCTGCTTCGGGGCTCTGTTCCACAACCGCAGCGAAGCTTTGTTCGAATTCAATGAGCTCGTCTGGGTTCTTTTTACTCAGGTATCGAAATTGGTCGTGTACAATCTTCAAAGGCCCGCTCTTTTTCACGACTCCATTTGGTGCGTCACAGTGAAGGCATCTTCGAGTTTTCTTGCACTGATCATTTATGTTCTTGAGTATCTGCATGCGTCTCAAGTTATCAATGGGCATGCGCAGCTCCCGCTGATACTTTTTGCGCTCATTTGGTGGAAGTAGCAGGGCCCCACATTGCTTGCAGATGCATTGCAAAATAGAAATGGTGTGCTTGAAATAACCGACGTGGAAAACGGGCAGCGCAAGCTTGATGCGACCGAAGTGACCCTGGCAAGTGGCCAATCTTCCTCCACACGTCTCACACTCGGAAAAATTGTCACTCACGCCCATTCGACGATCGATAGACCCGCCCGGCTGCGGCTTCCGGCCATTCTCGAGATTGTAGAGCTCGATGTGATCGATGTCAACTTCGCTTAACTTTCGTACCTCTTCTGGACTGAGAACACCAAAAGACAAGCCCGTGATATGCAAATGCGGATTGTCATGGAGTAATTCTTTCATCTCGGTCAAGGCACGCAGACCTTACAGAAAAAAACACTGGCTGACCAAAATTTGGCAGGGAGTGATGCAAAAGCGAGTTCAGGTTTGGGACACTTAGGGCAAACCTCGCAGGCGAGTATTCGAGAAAGCTGAGGAGGGCCGGTACACGTTAGATGCAGCACGCGTTCAAGTCCTTTTGAGTCGTGACGCAGAATCACCTCGCTACCATACTTAAAGCTAAATCTAAGCTACTGTGAGTCTGAAGAGGGAACCAATTTTTTTGGCTAATTCAGAGTGATGCGCGCTAAAGTTCGCTAAATGCTAAAACGAGCTGCTTGAATCGATCCGCGCGCCCAGAGTCCGTCCATCGCCAAGCGGCCTCTATATAATTCTTGACCAAGAAACTGTCAGAGCATCAAAAAAATCAGAAGGAAGCTCTGTTTACTTATGAGACTATTCGCCATGCGGCGCGGTTCGATGCGGCTTGATAAGTCACGTGTGTTACACCCGTTGAGTTTGAGGATGTGAGATCGAGCCTAAAGGTTGGACCACACCACCTGTCTGCTAGTCCTTTCATGTATCAGTACACGGATGGACCGCAGGGACAGCGTACTCCGCTCAGGTCCGAGAGCCCCCAAAGGGGCGCGTACGACCAGCTCCACCAGCAGCAGTACTACCCCCAGATGAAGGTACTCTACGACGATCATGCCGGCTTGCAGTCACCATTCCGTGCTGGGCAGAACCATCATTCCCCTCAAACCTCTCCTTCAGGGTCGCCCCAAGCATCGCCGATCTCCTTCTCTCCTCTTCATTCTCAGATGTCACCGAAGCAGCCAGGCGCCGGCCAACTGCAACAGCAGGTGGTTCCTAACTTGCAACCAACAATGCAGATGCCTGGCCAGCACCTGCCTTACATGCCACAGCTCCCGCAAGCTCCCCCGCAGGCCTACTCAGCGTATTCTTCCTACTCACCGAAGAATTCTGCCAGTCAGACTAGCCTCAACTCCACACGAAGCTACGGTATGAATCAAGCGCCTGCTTATCCGCGATCCGCTTCGCCTGCCAGAAGCTTCAATTCTCTCCGCGAGCCTTCACCTCAAAGATCAGACATGTTCAGTTCGGGGTCGCCCACGCGAGGCAGCGGCCTTGGCTACGGTCTTTCCAAGGGCATCCCCTCAAATAATTCACAGACGAGCGTTGCGTCCGCGCCGAACCAGCAGATTCCAATGCAGAATTACCGGCAACAGCAGCAACAGCAGCAATTACAACAACAACAACAACATCAGCAGCAGCAGCAGCAGCAACAGCAGCAGCAGCAACAACAACAGCAGCAGCACCAATATCAACTGCAGCAGCAGCACCAACCTTCGTTGCAACAACAACAACAACAGCAGCAGCAGCAGCAGCAGCAGCAGCAGCAGCAGCAGCAGCAGCAACCCCAACAGCAGTCTCAGTCGCAGCAGCAGCAGTTCGGCGCTTCCGAGTTCGAGAGACACCCTGAGCATTTGAGCCAACCGACAGTGGAGAAAGCAGCTGTGGCTAAGCTGAAAATTGAGCATTTCTACAAAATGAGCGTCAACCATGCTATAGAGCGTAACCAGCGACGTGTGAACACGGAACAGTCGCTCGCGAATGACAGGGGGTCGGAGGAGCGCCGCACAAGGCAGCTCATCAGCCTTGGGCGGAAGGAAAGCTCCTTTCTCCGCCTCCGACGTACGAAGCTCGGCCTCGATGATTTTGTCACGGTGAAGGTCATTGGTAAGGGCGCATTCGGCGAGGTGAGGCTAGTACAGAAACGCGATACTGGCCAGGTTTATGCCATGAAGACTTTGTACAAGAGCGAGATGTTCAAGAAGGATCAGTTGGCGCACGTCAAAGCGGAGAGGGACGTGCTTGCCGGGTCTGACTCACCCTGGGTCGTGTCGTTGTACTACAGCTTCCAGGACGAGGACTACCTCTACCTGATCATGGAGTTCCTGCCTGGTGGGGATCTGATGACGATGCTCATCAAGTACGATGTGTTCTCGGAAGACATAACGCGATTCTATATTGCCGAGTGCGTGCTGGCCATCGAGGCAATCCATAAGCTTGGCTTCATACATCGCGACATCAAGCCGGACAATATTCTGATCGACAAAACAGGACACATCAAGCTCAGCGACTTTGGTTTATCAACGGGGTTCCACAAGACGCACGACTCATCCTATTACAAGCAGCTGCTTGACAAAGAGCCGTCCAAGCAGGATGCCATTCACCTGACAATATCCAACCGCCAGCAGCTTTTGACCTGGAGAAAGTCGCGGCGCCTGATGGCGTACTCTACCGTCGGTACCCCAGATTACATAGCGCCGGAAATCTTCGTACGCAAGGGATACTCCCAGGAGTGTGACTGGTGGTCTTTGGGTGCGATCATGTATGAGTGCCTCGTGGGCTGGCCCCCGTTTTGCTCAGAAACGCCGCAAGAGACCTACCGCAAGATTCTGAACTGGCAGGAGACGCTCGTATTCCCTGTAGATATCCACCTCAGCCCAGAGTCTGAGGATCTTGTTCGGAGGCTCATGACCAGCCAGGAGAACCGGCTAGGCAGGGGTGGCGCACAGGAGATCAAGCAGCACCCGTTCTTCCGGGGAGTCGATTGGACACAGATCCGCCAGTACTCTGCACCGTTCATTCCGCGGCTCAAATCCATTCTTGACACCTCCTACTTCCCGACGGAGGACCTGCAGCAAGTTCCGGACGCACCGCGGGAGACCAAGATGGGCAACGGCAATGCGAAGAGCGCCCGTGAGGATCTTCCGTTCATTGGGTACACATTCTCCCGGTTCGACTACCTCACTAAAAAGAACGCCATTTAGAAGCCTGTGGCATGTGTATGCACACATTTAGAGACCTTTGAAAGAACTATATATATGCTAACAGCACCTCCCCGCGCAGAATGCTTAAGTGTTGACACTAGCAGGTGCAAGCTCGACTTCGTTCAGCTTCCAGGAAATCGAGATCGATACGCCTCGTATATACTTTCGGATACAGCGCCCATACTCGCATTCGCAGAGATCCACGCCCACGACTCTGTCTTTAGCTGCTGAAACTGACTGCGTACTTTCCTTTGAAAGTCGACCTTTTCGTATCGCTCGTCTCCAAAGCCACCCCTCTGCATGGCCACAGACTCGTCAACGTCCAGAAAGACCACCATGTCTGGTACAGGCAGCCCCGAATCTGGCGCCTTGCACCACTCTAGGTCGAGGCCCTTGGCAGCGCTAAAGGCAGCCCCGGAATAGACGTATCGGTCAATTATCATGGTCGCACCTTGCGCTAATAGAGCCTTGATTTTGGGCGCAACCTCCCAACGATTGGCGCTAAACAGTAGATGGATAGCCTCGTCGTTGAGCGAGACATTGGAATTGACAAGATACTCGTTAATCATCTTACCTATGCTTGTACTTCGATCTGGAAATTTTAGCTCGACTACCTCAAGACCCTCGTCTCGTAGTCTTTGCGCGAGGATTTCACATTGCGATGTCTTCCCGGCGCGGTCCAGGCCTTCAAAGACAAGCAAGCGACCTTGCGGCATACGGTCGATAACTGTGGTCTTGCGTACCAAGCCGATAAGAGTAGTCCTTGAGCGCGCGCTTGGCTAGGATATATGCCTTCGTGTGTGGGCTCCACCGCCCTATATGCACTACGCGTTCGAGGTCTGCAAGCATGCGCGCCTGCGAGCCACGTGATCAATGTATCTTCCAGTCGAGGGAGCCCGCCTATATCCCAACGCAAGGCGAGATTTTTTTGTCTTTTTTCCTCAACAGTCGTCTCCTGTTGCCAACCTCGGTGGATACTTCTGCCATGGCGGCCCTGTAAGTGGTGTGCCGCTGCTTGGCAAGAGGAGTAGATCAACGCCAACGCTGGGCACCCAGAATTGAAATTGGTGAGATTCCGGGAATCAGCTCGCGCTACATAACAGAATATTAAATTTAACGTATTCTGAACGTGTTCCTGCAGCAATTTTTTTTAACAGTAGAAAAATCTCCGTTTGTAAAGGAAGTGGAGTGCAAGGGTGAATGTATTATAGCTTTATGTACTCAAGTAAATGCCGAACAATGCCAAGCAGCCAGCATGGCCTCGTTGTCTATAAATAAGGAAATGAAAGAAAAATGGAAATGCGGAGCTAGCGAAGTATCATCAGTATGCGGGCAGAGGGGGATCCGGCCCGCAAACAAGAAGTATGATCTGTTGGTCCTGCACGAGCGCCCATTGGCCCCGGTAGAGCACATTGCGGCCCTCCCAAGTGGTATCGACAAATAGATGGGGGAAATCCTTCTCGCTAAAACGACTCTGACGCCGCGCTGGTTGCCACTTTACCGGATTGATCACCTCCTCATGTTTCTTGCGGGAAAATCTGTGTTGACCACGTCTTGCCACCTGAGCTATGACGCTTGCCGAGGTGGCGGCCTCGCTCCGCGATGCAGACTCATCGTTGCGGCTCGATCTGTCTGAGCTGGAGGTTCGCCGGGCCGTCGAGTCGTTCGCGGAGGGTGAGCCAGATGCGGACTGGCTCCCATCACCCTCACGGTCTCGCTCTCGCCGCCGCCGGTGGCGGCCTCGACGGTCCGACCGTCTCAAACGTCTCTTGGTATCATCTGGCATCTGCCGGAGCTCCAGAGGGAGCGCAAGACTTATCGCCATCTGCAAGCTCACCATCCAGCCCAACATCTGCTCACGGCTGCGACAGTCGAACACGAACTGTTTTGTTTCGACGCGCAGACGGAAGCAGTATGGGCGCTTGGTGTAGTCGGACGCGAGACCGACCTCCGCGAACTGCAATGAGTATGTGGTGGTGCGGCTGAGGAGGTTCAACCCAATCCAGTCAGATTGCGTCAGTTTCAGCTGCGTATTGTTGACTTCTACGCTTGCGCTGCGCCAGTTTCTTCTGTTCGCCCTACAGAACGGGGAAGAAAGCTCCGGCTTCAGCTGCAAAATGCCTTTTTTCGTCAACGCTGGCGTGTAGGCCGGCAGGCTCTCCACTACGAGATCATCAGGGAAGACTTCGTACTCCGAGAGGCTGATGCTGTTGCTGTAGGACCTCGAAGATGAGCAGGGGCTTCCAGGAGCTGTGGACGATGGGCTTGCTCGCTTCGCCAGAATGTCCTGTGGCTCGTACACGGGAGGCGGCAGCGAACTGTTTATAGATGCCATCGCAAGCTTAGGCCTTAGCTTGATCTAGTAGTTGCCGCGAGCAACTTGAAGCACTTATCCCACACACAGATCCGAGACCGGCGCGATGCTTTTCAAAATTCTTGTTTTTTGGGCTTATCGGACTTCGTTGTTTTCCAGTTAAGCTAGGTGCGTGTGCTATAGTTCAGGACCGAGATCACTTGCTCACCGTTCATCGGCTCACTGCATGAGGTCTAGGGCTTGTCGCTTTGTGATTTATCTAGAGTAATTAGTTTTGTGGTCCTCCACGCAGGCCAGGCCCTGAGCCGCTCGCCGGATTGCGGCTGCGGCCAGTGGAACACAGCAGCAATGGAAAATGTGGGTGGCCAGGGGAGCCTCCACGTGTTGGATGCAATTCCGGCTCCCCAATAATGCTCAATTACGGCCATCATATTTTGTTTCGCGGAGGGGGGAGGCGCGGCCCCAGGGCGCCTCGGCAATGACTCGGTCCTGAACCCCCCCCCCCCTGGTACCATCTAATTATTTTCCTATAGCTCAGTGATTTGTAATTACATGTGTAAGGGCTCGGTAGCCATGCGCGCACTGCATGAGCGCACATGGCCTAGCCTCCGGCTGAGCCGCTCCATCAGAGACAAAGCCTACCACAAGCCGCGGAAATAGGGAGACGCGCGATTGCATGGGCGCGCACAGGTATGCATGGTGTCATCGCCACTCGCAGCCTGCACTAGATAAGGAAACTTTCGTGGGCGAAGGTGGTATATTTCCGGACGACGATCTTGCATGCAGATACACGATCGGCCATGCGGGACGACGCCGGACGACGCGGACTCGTTCGAAAAATGCAGCGGGCGCGCGTTACAAGCTAAAGCTACGTAAAATATCTCAGCCATCATCGGATCGAATCGAGGTATTGCAATAACCTTCGAAGCGTCGGGCCCTAGCCGAGAAACCCCTTCCTTAATCCGTATGCTTGTCCAGCCAGGCGTGCACGCGGCGCCAGTGCTCGAGCCGATCCTTGTCCACGCACTGCATGAGCTCGTGAGGCAGCCCTGAGTAGAGGTCGAGCGTCTTGTCGCTGAGGCTGGCCGCATTGAAGAACCGTTTCGAGCCTTCGACGTCGCAGATTTGGTCCCTGTCGCCATGGCACAGGAGAAGCGGCTTCTGCGCTAGGCTCTCGAGGAACGCAGGAGTTTGGAGCCTCTGGCCACGAAGAATGGCGTCGTTGATGAACTCCGCGGTGCTCCGCGTATGTCTCAATGGCTGCTGTCTGTAGAGAACCCATTTCGCAGGGTCGTTGTTCGCCATCTCGGGGGTCAGCGCGGCATGGTCGGCGTAGCCGGGCCACCACTTTGCGATGTACGGCAGAACCCACAGCTTCGCGGCATTCAAGCCCGTCTTCGTCTCCGCCGCAGTCTCCAAGTAGGGGCTGACGCTGATGTAGTGGTCGAACTTGTCTCTGTTCTTGCCAATCGCCATGTAATTCAGGCAGTTGGCTCCTCCCATCGAGAAGCCCCACAGAATCAGGGGGACGGGGTTCTCCTTGTTTGTTTCGAACAGGTGCGTGGCCATGGTCTCGATGTCTCCCATCACGCCGGCCTCGTTCGACTTGCCAAACTCCTTGGGCGAGGTGGCGGTGCGGCCGTGGCCGCGCTGATCATAGCTCGTCACTTCGTAGCCTGCCGCCGTCACCAGCGAGAACCAATCGTTGTAGTGGTCCACGAATTCGCCAAACCCGTGGAGGAACAGCGCCCGCCCCCTCAGCTTGACGTTCTCGGGTACTGACCATGTGCGGCTCTTCAGCTTCAGGCCGTCGTATGATGTGACGTCAAAGTCGCGGATTGACATGCTGGAATACTTATTGCAAACGTGTAAAAGGTGTTGTGGAGGGCGGTTTCACTACTCTGGCTTTATAGCGAATGCCGAGCGCGGCGGCGGTTCTCGTCCACGTAATAATAGTCCCTGAATCCCCGTGCCCCGGTTTCACTCCATCTCGCTACTTACTCATTTCCCATGCGTGTACCACCTAACCCCCGCCGCTCCCCGCTCCGCGCATATGACTGGTAAGTAGCTCGCGTAGTTCACCGCTGGGGGGGGGGGCGGCTCGGCCATCGATAAGGTCAGCCTGGCCTGTGAGCTTATCTGATGTGGAATGGTATCACTTTCATACCTAAATGAGTATTATTAGCTGCGCTGTTGTAAAAGCGCCAATATTCTATAGTACTTACGAATTGCGTGACACCGATAGATAAATTTCTTTTAAAGTCTGACGCTTAACGTACCAAACAAAGGGGAAGGGGGTCGTGGCGGGCGTACGGAGGGAGCTAAAACCGTGTGAGCTGACCTGCCAACTGTCAACACAATAGCTCACACGCGCAAATAGCTGCTGCCGCGCTCTCCAATGTAGAGCCATCCTCATGCATTGACGCGAGTGTCTCGTAAGACGCGACGCTGTCTGTTTCGGAGTGCTCACTAACCGCGGTCTCGAGCGAAGCAGCGACTCGAGCAGCTTCTTCGTCCTGCCTCAGTTTGTCGTAGACCTTGTCCACCCCGGAGAGCTTCCGAACAAGATCCGCCAATGGCTTAGGGGCCGAGTGCAGCAGCGGCAGGAAGCGAACGTAGGTTGGGGCGTACAGCGTCGATGTTCTGGCTTTTGCGACGCGGGCCACAATACTCTGGGCCAATGCCTCGGGCGACACTACTGGAGCCAACACCTTGGACGGCGTGGTGACATCGGAAAACATCTGCGTGTCGAGCTGGCCAGGGCACACAAGCAGCGAGTAAACTCCTCTGTAGTCTTTCAGCTCCTGACGAAGTGACTCCTGAAGCGCAATTAGCGCTGCCTTGGAAGCGCCGTACACGCTGAACCCTTTTGGGGTCAGCATGCCCAGTGCAGATGCAATCGAGACTACAAACCCTCGCTTGGACTCGATGAAGTCCGGTATGAAGGTACGCATGCAGTACAAGGCGCCCTTGAAGTTGACGTCGATCACGTCGCGGAGATCGGATAATTCCGCATCTGCAACTGCGCGCGCTGGGCTTCTTACTCCTGCATTTAGCACTAGCACGCTGGCTGGCCTCTTGAACTTGCGCTTGATCTCGAGTTGCGCAATTCGCAGCGCATTGGAGCTGCGCACATCACACCTGATGCTAAGAGACGGGCGCCAGGTCCACTCGCACCCGCACTCACTCCCAGCGGACGGAGTCTGCGGCGCGCCTGGCGCAACGAACAGCGAATGGGCCTCGTGAATGCAGTGAAAGAAGTCTGGAATGGGCAGCTCAAAGAAGGTACAGCCATGAGGCACGGGCTCGGGAAGGCCCCTACCGGGCTTCGCAAGTGAGTGCAGATCCCCGGAGGTGCCCACGGTTGTTTGGCTAGCGGCTCCCTCCTTCGGCAGTGCCACATCCGGGTACGTGTTGATGTCCAAAGAGACAGTTTCACAGCCACGGCGAGAGAATTCCTTCAGAATGGCTGCACCCAGGCCATTGGTCCCACCGGTGACGACACAAAGATCGGAAGGCTTGAGCCACTTCATTTAGGAGTCGAGATAGATCTTTGCTCTTCCACGCCTAGCCTTATTGGTTTCGAGCTGTGTTTATTTAGCACTTGTGGCACCAATTGGGGATAGCGAAGAGGATAAGCATGGAGTTCAGGTGCTGTACATATCATTATACAAACCTCCGCGGCCCTGCGGCAGAAGACACGTCAACATGCTATCCAGTAAGGTTCAATACTGCGCAATTGCCAGTCGTTAACGCTAAAATCCTGTTCTCTCGTCGCTCGCGTGTTTGTTTACGATATTCCTGCCCTGGACTTCGAGGGCAGGGGTCGTGGCTCTCGTTTCGCTTCTTGACCTTGAGCTCTGCCAGTCTTGCGTGGAGTTGGACGTCGACAAACAGGCTGCTCTCGAGCTCGGAGGACCTCTGGCTGGCACAAATAGGCCCTTAGCTCCTAAAATAGGTCCCCAAATGCGCAATGGGCTACACTGTCCAGGTTAAACGGCTCCGACATGAGGACCCGCTGGACGCTCTGGTCTTCCAGGGCTCGAAACGAAAGGCAAGCTCCGACGACGCTGGCGACAGCGCCAGCCTGGTCTTCCGTCTAGTGCAGACTGTGGATGAGCAGCAACCGGGCAACGACTTCGTATTCCAGGAGTCTCCCAACTCCGAGGAGAAAATGCTCCATCTGGCAAGCAGTAGTAACAAACGCAGGAAGAAAGCCGCGCACGACCCGCCTGCCAAGGAGGCCGCCGTCGAGACGGTAGCACCCGAGCTTCAGAGTATGATCAACGAGTACCTAGAAAAGCAGAAAGAGACCTCGCCTCCTGTTGAGCGGGACGAGGTCGATATCGAAACTGAAGACTATGTTTACGACGTATACTTTAGCGAGAAAAATGATGAAGGCGCCCTGACGGAGACGCGTGTCGGCTACATGTAAGTTTACTATTCCGGAGTCTTTGCCTAGGAGCGAGGCCGCCTGGGAACTGTTTTTTTTGATCCATCCTTGCGCCACAAGACAATACTAACACCCCCGACAGTCAATTGAGTGAATCCGAAGAGAAGCTGTTTTTCGACGAGGGGAGCGATGGCGAGCAGGACTTCCTCAACGAGGATGATGACTCCAACGCAGAGGACCACTACAAGAACGACTATCCCGACGAGGAGGACCAAGACGAGAAGGTAGCGAATGAGTTCTCTGACTGTGAGAGCGGCTCGGACGCCGAAGCGCTCAACAGCATGCTGGACAGGCTGGATCTGCAGCTTGAAGAGTGGAGCGAGGAAAATGAATCTGATGCAACTTACGCTCGGTACGGATGGCGATAATTATGTAAATGTAGTGAAGCGGCGCTCACAACAGCTCGTCGTGGTCCGTAGATCCAGCGTCACCTGTTGTGCGGGCCCCTTTGTCCCCCACAGACTTCAGCTGAGCCGTGGCGCCAGAAGTGGGGTTTATCGAGGGCCCTGCATTTGTATTGTTCGACGAGGCCTGGCCAGCGGCGGACTTCCCTGCTGAGAGGTCTGCGCCGAGGCCCGAGGGCTTCGCAAAGTTGGGGCTTCCGAGGGTCGGAACATCCAGCAGCTGCTCGCTTGCGAGAGAAGAATCGATCTTCAATTCAGAGACTTGAGACTCGACTGCCGAGGCTGGCTCGTCCGCCCCCGCCTTAGTTGAGACCGGCGATGCAACTGTCTCGGATTTGAGGTCATGCTGCGCCTCTCCAAGCTTGGGCTCCTCTGGCTTGGGCGCCTCAGACTTGGGCTCCTCAGGCTTGGGCTCCTCAGGCTTGGGCTCCTCAGGCTTCGGCGAGACAGGCACATGGTCCCTCTTCCTGGAGGGCACGGCGGGCTGTTCTCCCAGCGGGCTGGAGTCCTCGGATGAGAATGGAATCGGCGATGCCTGCTGCTTCGAGCTGGCAGCATTGCTACCACTCGGCTCGGCGGACGGTGCGCTCTTTTGAGCTTCCGGCGTCGTGGGTCTTGCCTGAAGAAGCCCGTCCTCCTCACCGGGCACGTCGTCCTCGATGCTAGTAGCCTTGCGCTCCACAGCGGCGAGAGTGGGCACGGCCGTTGCGTGACTTCCTTCGTCCTTATCGTCGCTCGCCAGTGGGGAAGTTTCACCCTCACTATGAGGAGCTCCAGGAGCTGGTTCAACGAGCTTGTCGCCAGACTTGGCTTCCGCGAGAGCACTCGTCTCGTCTGCGGCGGCGTAGCTGACTGCAGACACAGCAGCGATCTTGGCCGCCGAGTCGCTGGCCAGGTCGTCCTGCGGGACCGCCTCGCCGTCGCCTTCGGACTCAGCCGCCTTTGGCGGACGCGGGGGTCTCGCTGGTGGTTGATCATCTGTGGCGGCAGGAGACGTGGAGCTCTCCTCTCCTTCGCCCAGGCCCTTGGCTTCGGCATCAGCCTCAACGTTGTCGCCTTCCGCCGTCGGCTCCTCCGAGTCGGCGGCGGCGACCTTCGGTATGTACTCGTCAGGATGCACGGGGTCGATGTGGCCGCGGCCCTGCGCGACCTCCTTGACATGGTTCTTCGGGAACAGGCCCCGCTTGCCATCGAGCTCACCGCACCACCAGTTGGGGTCCTCATCCGTTCCCCTGTCGACCAGAGTGATGATGTCGCCGCGCTTGAACGGAAGGTCCGAGTCCGTCTCTCCGTCGAAGTCAAAGAGCGCCTTGACGTACTCCGTATGTTTCTTGCCCTCCTTCGGAAGCGACGAGTTGAAGAATCCCTTGTGCGGGTTGCTGAACTTGAAGTCACGCAGGTCACGCCCGATCTTGGAGTGGATCCATTTCACGGGTGCCATCAAGACGGAGTCCACCTTCTCGGCTGCCGAGTGCTCCTCGTTCGAGCCAGGGGCGCCCGTGCCGGGTGGCTTAGAATGCAAGACTTGGGGATTGACCGACTTGAGAGCCTCCACGGCGGGCATGATCTGGTCATACTGCGCCAGCCAATCATGTATGGACTCTTTGATTTCCTTCGGCTCTCCGGAGTGCGTAAACGCGCCACCGAGCTGCTTGAAGTAATCGGCTTGCTGCAGCCGAACCTCCAACGTGAAGCGGGCCAAAAATGCGTCGAACAGGTTGAGGAACTCCGGAATCTGCTGACCCAATTGGCTAGCCGTCTCGGCTTGCTGTGGCGGCTTCAGCGACTTCAGCTTCGCCAGCGCTTGGTGAACATGTGCCACCTGAGAGCGCGCGGCGTCAAGCTGAGCAGTGGCCTTGGTGGCGAACTTGGTGGATGTGATGTTGAGATTATGCTCAATGCGCTCAAAGAGGATCTGCTGTTCATTCACAGCTTCCTTGGGGGCCTTGGGGCCATCTGGGCCAATGAAGTTGTTGTAGCTGGTGAAGAGCCACTTAAGCTTGTTCACCAGGTCGATCTGGCTTTGGGTGAGCGCATCGACAAGCAATTCTAGGTTTTTTAGGGCAATTTTTGCCTGCGCAAAGTCGTTGGTCCACTCGTTCAGCTCAATCTCCGACATGTCGCCTGCGTTGAGACTAGGAAGGCGTTTCGATTGTTCGTATGTGTGGCACTCTCACCCAATGTGTCCGACCTCATGTCAGCTGCCACACACCAGTACACCCGTGCCCTAGCCATGTGCGTGATCATTGGTGGTGTGTGTGAACGAGCGCCAACGCCGTTGGGCACACACCGCATCAGCTCAGGTAATTTTAGTATCGCAGTTTGGTCTTAGTCTGCCTTAACACGCAGTAAGTTACTTCGACCTAGGCCAAAGGACCGGGCTAGGTGAGCGCGCCAACGCGTCTGCATTGGTCAATATTGGCTGGTTTCAAGATATGTTAAATTTTACAATTGCTATATACTAAATAGGCCCTGAGCTGAGGCAGGACATGCACACATCAATGTTGAGCAAGTGCCATCACAAAAAGAGGAAGAAGCGATGCACACATCCACTTGGGCGTAGCCTTCATGAGGCCATTAAGTGCTTAGCCATTTTATTTTTGGACTATCATTAGGCAACTCCAGCTCTTGGATTTTCCTTCGCTCAATAATGCTTGTATGATTTTTTGGTTGGGATGCGGATAATGCTGTTTGGCAGATGCGAAGCGTATCTGTCTGACATGAGTGTTTACGGAGTCCGTCTGGATGTAGCTGAACAAATTCCGCATCCCGCTAAATTCGTTCGTAGCCTAGTCCAGCTCTGGCTTCCTTTTTAGTAAGGGGCAGTTCTTCTTGCGAATATGCTCCTCAATCCATTCCTCAACACTGGATGCCTTAAACCCACATTGACATTCGCCTTCCAGCTTCAGCTTGTCAACCAGATTCAAGGCATTCCTCGAGGCTTTTATGTCATGGAATATGAAGTGGCTGTTCATGAGGTGTTTTTTGTACTCGTACGGCCGATTGAATTGCCCATGCTTGTGACTGCAATACGCTCGCGGAAACGGACACGCAAAATCCGCCACGGCCTCATGAATACGCATGTGCCGAGTGAGATCTCGCTGTAGCTTTTTGTGACACACGGGACAGAACTTGGGCTGCGGCTGCTTCGAAATGCTGTTCTTCCGTCGCTTCGCTCCTGGCTGTTTGTCGCCGTCCTTCGCATAGGATAGATGAAGCGCTCCGCTTAGCGGCTCATATGTAGCTGTTAACTCGTTCGAGCTACTTGGGCCGTTACTAGCGATGTACTCAAAGCCATCCTGGACGGATTGCGGAATATCCGGCAGCGAGATTACGGGTACGACCGTCGGTGGTGCGCAGATGCCTGCTAAGCGGCGTTCCAGTTGATCCTCGCTCAGTGAGCTCTCGCCTAGGGGCTGAATCCGGTCAAAAGGTCGTGAGTTGACCTTAGATGGTAGGGACTGCGAGTTAAGAGTGCTATGATACGCCTGAGACGATTCATAGTTCCTGTTTGGGACAGCCGGATTTATTCCTAGTGGCCAGCTGGTATCTTGCTCTAAATGTAAGGAGTCAAGAGCAGATCCCACCGAAGCTCGAGAGGATGTGAGGCCACCCGGGTCGAGATCCATGCCAACGCTCATACTGCCTCCTCTCGAGTCCCTACCAGTTAATCTTTGCTTCCCGACAATGCTTCTTTGCGAATTGGAGGAGGACTCTGGCGTGTTCAAATCAGGTTGCGGGAGTCCCTGATGGCTAAAGGCCTCTCGGGGTTCTTTGCACAAAGCTGGCTCATATATACTGGCGAAGCCTCTGAAATCACCAAACAGATCGTTCTCATCTGCTCGTGAAGACTCTTCATCCATTTTTCCCCCGGCTACCAAATTCAGACATTACAGAGCAAAGAACCTATGAGCTCGATTTGAAATCTCACGAGTATTTACCGAGGAGTCTAGACTAGCTACCCTAAATGCCACTGACGCACGGGCGACGTGAACTTACTCAGGGGCCCAAAAAAAAAATCAATAGAGCTCAATTCTATGGGCGGATGCATGAGGTCAAGCCGTTGTGCACACATCACCATGGTTACGATATGAACTTACGCAGAGACGCAGGGTATATTCTTCATGCAGCTACTAGGTGATTACGAAGCATGCAGATCTTGACACGAAGATTTGACATCATCTGCGCCCCTTGATCTATAATTTTGACAAGGCTGAAGATGCTTGGCAAGGTAGCGAAGCCGTAAAATTGCCATTTCAAAAGCTGTGCGTATGGATGAGTTATAGAGCCACAAGGTCGCCGCACTTAACAGGGGTGAACCGGCCCAATGGGCTCTGGACGCAATGCGGTCTTATTTGGACACGTGAGTGAAAATCGCGCCCGGGGTCGACTTTTTATGACGTTCCATACATTGTCAGAGGAAGCTTGAGCAAAGCTGCTATGAGCGCGGAGATGGTCGCCATGATAGTTTCTGAGATCAATCCTCAGGGAGACTCAAGCTTCGACCAGCGTTATGAGAACTGTTTAAACTGCTATGGAGCCAAGCTAAGGAGCTTGGACAGGAGATCATGATAGCAGTATGATGTCTTTATGCATATGCTGCATATAACGCAATGTGCCCTAGAGCTACATTATGCATGTGCATTCCCGTCCAACCCATGGTAAATACCACGCAGATGAGGTCGCCCGCTTGGTCAGTATGCAAAATACCAAGCTACCTGTAGGTGGTTTCGTTCGTCTTCTGTAGCCCCCGAGCTGCGGCCGTATTGCTGTCGTGGTTGACCACACCATGTTGCTCTCAGCAGCACTCCTGAGCCATTTCCCCAAAGCTTGCTAGTACCTCTTAACCGTTCTGCTTCCGAGTGCCGCACAGCAGCGGCTCGGACGCCCCACAACCCAACACCTTACCACAAGTGATACAGAAATTCGCGCCAGCGAGGCGGGCAGTCACTTATCTAACATGACTAGTAAGTACACGCGAAGCTAAGAACTGTACCAGCTCGGTTTACAGAGCGCAGAAATCTTGCCTTACGCGGACACCGATTTTTCGGGCGAGTCTGGACGGTTTGATGACCCTCTTTTGTGCGATGCTTCGCTTATTTTATACCTGTCGTAATACTCCGATCGGAGCATGGCTTCACAACTAGAAATTTAGCCTGGATGAAAGTATCACCAGAATTGCCTCTCCTTGCATAATGCATTAGGAGTGGCGTATCAGCCAAGATTGATGGGCTTATACCCAGAAGTTTCGTCGATGGTGACTAAATCTTTGCCCTTGCCTATTAATAGCTGGCTACGGGATCTGCCTAAGAATTTTACTTAATTGCGGCTGGCGATGTCATCGCGCCCTGAGTTTTTGTTTAAGCTTTAAGTTTGGAAACCGGCGCGAACAAGCTTACTAATATCTAGTCTTGCTGGGATCGGGGTCTGGTTCCTCCCCCAAATTAACTTTACGGGGGGATGCAAGGCACGTAAAAAGAGATCTCCATCGCTTATACTGTAGTTAATCGTTCCCAGAGCGGTGATAGGGTCGCAAATTACCATCGCATGGTCATATCACACTCAAGTACGGCAATATCTATGAATTATAGAACGTTGCTGACCGGCTTGCGAGGGTCGACCTTCACATTGCGCAGCATTTGATCTTACATATGCTCGCAGACGGCGCCTATGGCTGTTGCGTCCAACCCATTTTCGGACGGGAAAGAGGAGTAACGGCAGCAATGAGGCTGCTAGGGTTAGGAAACCCGCAGTGCAGATATTATATGCATTGCCATAGAGAATGTGAAGCCGTATGCCTTTCCAGTAACAATGCCTTGGGCAGCAGTTGAGCCAATGCATAAGAGTCCTGCTGGCCCTCTACGGTTCGTTTTTACCATTCTTCTGTATATATCCGAACAAGCACTCTCAAGGGAGCAGCTTGCCTTCAGCTCAAAATGGTGGGGTTGCTTCTCAATACTGCATTCGGCATGCTGCATGTATTACATAAACAAACAAACAAGTAGGTGTTGCCCAGAATATAATCAGAAGAGATCATCGGACCGAGAAAAAATTAAGCTTCATCTTTCTATAATCTTGTTGCAAGTCCACTACTTCGAGATCATACTATGAGAGCTGGCTTTAGAGTTCCGTTTCAGTTGCTGACGATCCTATTCCTTGCTGGTTCCGCGCTCCTGCTGTTCTTCATTGTTCTGGCTGGGTCTAAGTCCGATGGTAACCTGTTGAACAAATGGTATTACCTTGCTGCAGACACCAGTGGCATCGAGGGTGCCCAATATCCTATCTCTCGCTGGTCTAGCTACGGCATCTGCGGTTACGAGAAAGGAGAATCGGTCAAGCACCCTGGCGCTTTCATTGAGTGCACCAGCAACAAGGCTGACTATGCTTTTGACCCGAAGAGGAACTTCAATGTTGATGAGAGCCAGCTCTGGGACGAGTTCCAGACGAACAAGTACTACTACGAGACTCGTTTCCAGTACCCGTTCTACCTTATCTCCCTGTTCTTCACTATCGTGGCTCTGTTCCTGGCTATCTTCGGAGGCGCGTTCCGAACCGCCGGGTTCGTTTCGTCAGTATTGATCCTGCTGACTTTCGTCTTTGTGACTATTGCTGCCTCTCTCACGACGGCGGCATACGTTCAGGCGCGCAATGTATTCCACAACCACGGATACGATGCTGCTCTTGAGCCCACTCTGTACGGATTTGCTTGGGCTGTGATGTTCATGAGCTTCCTGAACCTCATCATGTCCTGTCTCTATACCCCCAGGAAGAATGAGGGAGCTGGTTCTTACAGACCGAAGCAAAAGGGCACGCCCGCGGGCAAGCGAGGTGGCTACAGGTTCGGCCTGAACAAGAAGAAAACTACCCAAGGTGGACCTGTTGTTGACAACAAAGACGCCAGCTCTTTCGTCCGCGCCTGAATAAACACTAATATCCAGTGGCAGATCCAGTGCTGATAATAATCTTCTTTTCTTTAGTCAGTGGCCTGTTTGAAATTCCCTTCTTCTGTATTAATTAAAGGCCACGCGCGAAGAAACTTGTGTACTCTCTGAAAATGTGCCTTGAGCGCTTCGAGATCATAAAGCTACAATCGTCTAACCACTATAATATCCCATCTAGTAATTCAGAATCTTCACTCTCTCAATGTTTATTCACCGCGTGTGTCGGCAAGTACAATGCTGATTCAGTGATTTTCTCAAGCAAATCGTGCATACAAACAAGGTAATGGTGATTTCAGGCCGGCGGATTTGCTAGGAAAATTCTAGTATGTAGGAATGCTACAGATCTGTTATTACGGAATTATCTGCATTGTATCGAAGAGATGTCATGTATTCATAATAAAGCAGTCGCGTTGGTCTACGGCGTTGCCTTTGAAAGAAAAAAAAGTATGAGTTGATATAGTGCGCGGCGCCTCGTATGTGTATTATCGACGTGCTGGGCGGGATCGAACCCCAAGTGGATTTTTCGAGTAAGACAGCCGGATGCCGCCCTTTACAGAGTTGGTCAGCACATGACCATACAGCTCGGCGAGAGCTTTTCCAGCCAGTCGCTCGTCCTCAAACTCCACAAAGCACATAGGTCCATTTTGCTTCGTGCGGAAGCAAAGCCGTCGATATCCAGGTTGCTGGCTGAACAGTTCCTTGAGTTCCGCCTCGCTTGTGTCAGGTGGTAGGTTGCCGACGTACAACGTATTGCAGGGGGGGTTTTGATCGGCGGGATTTGGCGGAGGGATTTTCTGTGAAGCCTCCGTATGGTAATGGTGCTGAGAATGTGAGTGAGATGATTGCACAGTATGCGGGTTCTGTTCCATCATTAAGCCGTGCGAGCCTTGCGTCGTGGCATGCGATGAGTGACTCGACCCCGAATCTGAAGAGCCTTGCGTCCCAGTGGAGCCCATAGAGGACAACGATGGACGATGCGAAGTTGAGGCGGAGGCGCCTGCAGTCGTGGAGCTCTGAAGAGGTAGTCCTGTGCCTATTACAGATGCTGATGCTTGTGAGGTTCCGTTCATCTGCGAGGCGAGTAACAATGAAGAAGAGCCAGGGCTAGCCGAGGAGCTACCAGCGGCGGTCGCTCCGGGAGATGCGTTGCTGCTCGCGGAGGGGTTGCTGTTTGTTCTTACCAGTGGGTCCATGTGTGAGGGCGATGACTGCCCGACATTAATATGACCAAGAGAACAAGAGGTATAGACCGCCTCGGTAGGAGATATAAGGGATTGACGCCTAGAGCCAGAATAGAGATCCTGGCCCGTGGCTGTCGATGGGCTCAGGGGTGTAGGGGGCTGCTGAGACCAGTAAGACTCTGCAAATAAGGGACGCGACGGATACAAAGACCTAGGCGTGTTCGATTGCGACACAAATGGAGAGGTGAATGACTGAACTCCCACCTTTACGTCTGTACCCAGGAGATCGCTGCGTCTCTCGATGGCCTGGCCTGCCAGCTGGGCGCTGTGCACGGAAGAGAATCTGGCCGAAATCGTAACGTCGCCCGAAACTGCATTCCTGTTCAGGTCGGCGGATATGAAATCGCTCGCCAAGGTAAAGATGAGACTGCATTCACGCGCACTAAGGTCTCGCGGCAGGCCGGAGATGCTGAGCGATGCTTGAGGACCCAGAGCAGAAGCAGTTCCAATGACCGAACCTTTCGTTCCCTTCGGTCCGCTAAGTGTAGAGGTCGGGCCTTCCTCGTGCTGCCACAATGTCAAAGTGGGCTCCGCTCCGGAACCCACCGAGCAGTCGCCCGAGGGCATCGACGCTACTGAGGCCATTGAAGTACGTGAGCTCATTGTGCCAATGGAGCCAAGAGAGGACAGAGATCCACGCGAATTGACCATGGTGCTGCCCCCGCTGATCGACCCTCGCGCACTGGGGCTCATTGTAAGATCCCGCAGTGATGGCTGCGAGTGAAGCTTGGGGTGGCTTGCCACTGTCGAATGTTGCGCCGAGTTACCATTGATCGCGGGTGTAACACCTCCCACAGCGACTGCAGGGGACGCCGCAGATATAGAGTGCTGCCGGAACGGATAACTCTCCCAGGGCGAAGCAGGACTTGTCACTAGAGGCATTCTGTTCAGTATATTGCAGTCAGGATTTTCCGACTATACGTTTGGCTCTCTCACCCACCACTGAACCTTCTGGAAAGCTGGGAGATGACGAATCGCACGGCACTTCAGTTGCACAGAAACGAATCGCTAAATTCAGGCGCAGCTTCTATAAGGTCCGGTGAGGCTCGCGTCTCCTGAAAGGTTCCTCGGAATTTGATGTCTTTCACTTGATCCAACCGCCGGTCTCCTTTCACTCGAAGTTTGTAGGAATCGAGGAATTTGAAAAGTGGAAATGTACACGACCTGTATGCATACGTTATGTAACAAGGGCGTTTGCCAAGGTGACAAGAATCTGCTGACAACTTTCAAACCTAAACCTACTGTGATCTTGTTGAGTCCATCTTAATGTGTCCGATCTGCTTAATTAGACCGCTACTAAACTCGTATACGTTCATAGCGACTCAGACGTACAACTTTTGTAACTTCTAGGAAGAATGAACGGATTGCTGCCCAAACAGGGATGCTACCTGTATTACTCAAGTGGTTAGGGTGCACCATTTCAGGACATCATGTGCACGAGAATCTCCGCTGGAAGACTTAAGGGTGAGGGGAGCTACATGAAAAGGCGTGACTCAAGGAGGCTAAACGAAAAACAACAGTGCGCAGGTTAGATCCACAACGCGTAGCGAACCACGGTAATTAACCGCATAAGGGGTGCGAGCACAACTAAGAAGGGGTCTCGGCCCGAAAGTTGTTAGCTTTAATTGCAAGCTGCAAGCATCGTGCTGGGTCAACTCGATTCCTAAAGTTTTTTCAGGTCTTCTACAAACACGTCTACATCAACAACTGGTGGGATTAAAGGGGGCCCTGATCAAGCCAACCTCGTTCGGCGCTACCGAACAGTCAGCCATGCAAGGCCCAGGTCCTGAGGTTCTGATCATTCCAGAAATTGTCTCAACTCTCCATACCATCCTAGTCGCTGTTATGTAGGTGCGAAGTCACACGATAGGCTTAGTATTCGAATCCCAGTACCTCTGCAGCCTTGACCTAATTTTTTCTTTTCAGGGGCAACCGAACGACGGTATACTGGCGGTAGAGTTTACGTTCTGACCAATTGATTTCAATGGGCCAGACTCGAAGTAGAAGGCGCGAAAAGAAAGAAAAGAAGAGCTCCGCTACCACTAATGATCTAGATGCAGATTTTATACCTTTAGAGCCTTCAGAAGACTTGAGTCAAGAGTTCTTTGGCCAGCCCGATCGGGACAATCGCTCATCATTCTTCGGCTTGCTTGATCGCTCGGAACTAGAATATTTCAAGCAGGCTGAGAGTGTTCTGGCAACGAACGCGCTCCTGTCCGACGAAAAAGACACCTTCATCTCCAACATCTTCGCCGAAGCTCGTGGCAAGGAGTTGAAACTCGCAACGAACCAAGTTTGTTCAAAACTATTCGAGCGCCTTGTACAGCTCTCGAATGAGGAGCAGATCACCCAGCTGACCCAAGCCATTGAGCCTTTTGTGGTGGACTTGTCCTTCCAAAAGTATAGCTCACATTGTGTTGAGGCAGTCATAAAGAAGGCACTGGACGTGAGGAGCTGTGAAGATCTGCTCGTGTCCGCGGCAGAGAGGCTCAAACCGCACTTGAAAGTTCTTTTGTCGGACCAGTATGCATCTCATGTCCTAGCGACCGTCCTTTTGACGTTCAGCGGCTTAAATGCCGATCTGAGAAGCAAAAAGTCGCAGCTGGCACGGAAGCACACTGAGATCGAGGTCACGCAGCATCCGAATTCGGACAGTCGCAGAGAGGTCACGCCGAATTTGAAGTCGGCTGGGCGTGGTCTCTTGCGCGACGTTCTAGACAATTCAGACAAGGTAACGGCCAGAAATCTTGCTATTCAGAGCACCACCACAGCACTCATTCAGGCCCTCATACTCGCGGAAGCTGCGCAGATGTCTAGCTACAAACTGCTGGACGGTCTTGTGATGGACGAAGACTCGGAGGGTTTCATCAGTCACTGCACTACGGACCCAATCGGGTCCCACTTTTTGGAGAGTGCCATAAGGACGCTGCCTGCTAAAAAGATGAACAAATTTTTGGACAGGATCTCTTTGTCCAAGCTGGGGCAATCCGACAACGAGTGCTCTGTCTATTTGGCTCAGGCCATAATATCCGATTCAAATCTTTCCAGAGCGAGGAAGCTTGAACTTTTGCATAAAGAGCTAGGTACCGCATTGGGTCGCAGAACTGGTCTATCGATCGCCGCGCTGGATCTCGATTTTGAACTGTTCGCGAAGCAGATCACTGAATCTCTCGACCCCAAAGACTTCAGCTTAACAAACTCAAAACAATCAGCGTTGATTGAGAAGCTTTCAAAATATCGTCCCTTCGTAGAAAGGATGACGGACAGCATTGTTGCGATGCCTGATAAGGATCTTGCCAAGTTCGGCACAGACCCTACCCAGAGCTTTGTCTTACAGAGTTTACTGCAGGAATCTGCGCCGTTGGTGTCGCGCAGAAAGCTTGTGAACAAACTGATATCTCATGTTCCTCAATTTGTAGTCAATGCCTATGGAAGCCATGTCATCGACAGCTTATGGAACGGGTGCTTCAAACTCAAGTTTGCTAGGGAGCGAGTGGCCAACGAGTTACTGAAGATTGCGGAACAGGTGAAGCACTCGTCCTACGGATCTAAGGTATGGAAGAATTGGCACATGGAGAAGTACGCCCGCCAGCGTCATGACTGGTGGGGTATTGTGCATGCGGAGGAAGACGAACTACGGAAGAGTGTTCCTGACGAGCCTGCCGAGAAGAAGAAACGGGACTCGAGGGCGGATTCGCACAGACCGAAGCCAGCTTATGAGACGAAAGCTTCTCATAAAAGCCACATGCAATCGGCCGCTAAAAGGCAAAAGCGCTAGCTTCTTTGCACGCTCAATGTCGAGCCGACCGAAGACAAGAGCTTTCTCGTTGGGTTGGCCTGAGTTTACTTTTACTTGTATCTTAGATACGAAACGCGCCGACATCGACTGCACACATGGAACTTGCGAAACTGTATATTGGTCATCACTTTTAATAATTTTAAATTCTATCATAAAAAAAAGGTTGCAATCCGCCGGGCAGCATTAGCTTTCGGCTTACTCACAGGAAGGAGTCGCGTGTTGCTGATAACCCCTTACTGATCGCTTGTCGATATCAGGACCTTGCCGCGAGCTTGCATGTTCTCAAGTCGATCCCAAGCTTTCTGGTACTGATGAAGCGGGTACACAGAGTCGATGGGGATTTTGACATCGGAGTTCGCGAAGAATCTTTCTCCAGTCTTGGTCCATGACCCTGCCTTCGTTGCGACAAGCTGATAATTGATACCAAGGTACTTTCCAAACAGCCATCTCGGCGCTGCCCAAGGAATGCTCATTACAGTCGGTTTGATCAGCCCGTTCTTGTAGGAGCCTGAGGGGGCGACATCTCCCGCGATAGTCACATAGACGCCACCTTCGCTGTAGCTCTTGAGAATGTCTGGCCAGACTCTCAGCGCGTCATAACCACCGACAGTATCCAAAATGGCATCAAACTTGACTCCCAGGTGCTTCAATTGTTCGCTCACGTTACCAGTCTTGTAATCAACAGTTCGATCGGCGCCAAGCGACTTCACGAAGTCGCTAGACTGCCCTGAGCAAACTGCTACGATCTCGCTGTAGTCACATTCGTTTTTAGCGAGCTGTATGGCATAGGTGCCCACATTAGTCGCTCCTCCCAAGACCAACAACTTGCCTCTCTTACTGGTGCGTGCTATCATCTCGTACGCAGTTCCGAAAGTGAGGGGAAATGCTGCGGCCTCCTGGTCGGTAAGCCTCTGGGGCGTTTTGAGCACGGCATGTTTTGTGACATCCAGGACCGCGTTTGTTCCAAGTATGCCTTGGAAAGGCGATATCATTCCACCACATACACGGTCACCGATACTGTATTCCGATTTGAGAGAGCTTCCGACCGCAGCAACCTTTCCAGAGAAGTCTTTGCCCACCTGATATGACATTGGAAATAGTGCGATGCTCTTCAGCTTGATATCGATCGGATTGAGTCCGATGTAGGACACATCTACCAACAACTCGTTGGGAGCCAGTGTCTTAGGCAAAGGCTTGTCCTTCAGGCCCAGACTGGAGAAGCGGGATGAGTAGCCGATATACTGGAAGCTCATTGAGGTCAGAGGAGTGCTAATCAGGCGCGTTTATAACAACGAGACAGTGCCAGCCAGAACGCCATTTGCCGATACGCAATGCGCTGCTCCAGGGCAAGGAGTCATCTAGGCAATGCAGTGTGATTGCCCGAATCCTAGACTATAGAAAAGACGTTGCGTTTAATCCGACTCTAGTGACAAATCACCATGACCCACAGTAAAATGGACTTGGGTGGCATCTTGGGGAGCCACGCGTTGTTTGTAGCACGTTTAACATCGGGCGCGCTGATCCTAACCATTACTAATTCGATATGATCGCATTAGCATGTCAGTCATCATGACGCGTTGGGCTCTCACCGGTAAAGAGAGCTAATCCCCTCTTTGCCATCATCACATAAAACCAGTAATTAGCGACTTTATTGTAAATGTCTTTAAAGTATCGCCTCTTTCGAATCCAAGGGAATTCTCGTCGAACACTATGCTCTGGACAGGACCTTGCCGCTGCATGCATATCCTACTTACATTTTACCCCTAAGGCTAGAGATCCTTTATCTAAGCGTCCCTAATTATAGACGATCGTGTTGAGTGTATAGAGTGGAGTGAACAGCGGACTCAGTCCTCTCCGAACGCCGAACTTGTGAGCACATTCACAGCAATCTCAACCGGACCGCAGCGCGAGGCTGATGCCAGAGGCACAGCGTTCCTTCGAGGTGGACCTGAGGCGAGCCTTGGAGGAGTTCGGTTATGGACCCAGCGATTCCGAGAACGAGACTGATGCAGAGGAGGAGATTGCGGACGAATGGGATAGCATCGGCCTTCTGCCTAGCTGGGAGAAGCTTCAAATTACTCTACGCAATGCCTCCTACAGTTTCATAGCTGGGATGCGTAGAGAGGCAAGTGAAAAAACTGGTGGGGAAGAAGGTGTTAGGCCAACCACACCGACCTCACAAGCAAATGATGGAGGCAAAGCCCTCAGCAATATGGAGGCAGACAAGCTGCACAGTAAAGCCGGTGACGGACGAGGCGAAGAGAATCCAGTCCCGGAGGCTAAATCGAATGAAATTGGGGTAACGCCAACTTCTCGGATGGAGCCGACTATTGAGCCTCAGAATTCACAAAAACGCACCCAGACGGCGAAAAGAAGGAGCAAAAACGAATCACTGGAGCACGGGGGAGATGATGAAGGTGATATTCAGAGTGTTGACGAGGAAGGAAACGGTGAAGATGGCGATGACGACGAGGAGGGGGAGCGTGCTGACGAAAATGATGAGGTTGAGGACGAGATGGAAGAGATCGGACGCTTCCCGTCATTCAACCAGCTTCAAATTACGCTCAAGAGCGCATCCGAGATGTTCAACATGCCGCCACACTTTTTTGGTCAGGCGGACTCGTACCTGCTGCCGTCAATCAGGAGCCCTGCGGACCTTCTCACTAAATGGGGAGGTACGGCCAACGGAGAGAAGGCCGGCTGGCAGGCCTTCATGCAAAACTTCCAGCTGCCCTCCTTTCTCGCTGAAGAGCTGAGCGAGGAAGAGGAGCCTCTCGACCCGGACGACCCCGAAACGGCGCGAATACTGGCGCTGAGTGACCTCACGCCAGAGGACCACAGGATCGGCTACACCGAAGAAGGGCTTACTGGGTGCTCTCATTATCTCAGGAACTGCAAGAGCGAGTGTTCGGTATGTAAACGGTTCTACATGTGTCAATTGTGTCACGATGAACACGACCCAACTCATCAGATGGACCGTACAAAGACGCGACGCATGTTGTGCCTGACATGCCATAGAACCCAGCCGCCCGCGCGGAAGTGTCGCTTCTGCAAAGAGGTTATGGGCGACTACTACTGCTCCGTGTGCAAACTGTGGAACGACGACCCTGACAAGCCCATATATCACTGTGGGAAGTGCGGTATTTGCCGCGTTGGACGAGGCCTTGGTATAGACGTCTTCCATTGCGACACGTGCGACATTTGCCTGAGCCTGAGTGTGCAGAACAATCACAAGTGCATCGAGCAAGCAGCGAAATCGAACTGCCCAATCTGCCTTGACGATCTCTTCTCGAGCTCCAAACCAGTGGTTTTCATGCCCTGCGGCCACCCCATCCACCGCGAGTGCTTTACGGAATACTCGAAGCGCTACTATCGCTGTCCAGTGTGCTCCAAATCGATATTGAACACGAGCGCGCTCTTCAGGATGATTGATGAAGAGGTACAGTGCGAGGTGCTTCCTCCTGAGCTGGCCAACAAGATGGTCAATATTGTCTGCCAGGACTGCCGCCTCAAATCGCAGACTCACTACCACCTGGCAGGGCTCAAATGCGAGACTTGTGGCAGCTATAACACCGCGCAACTCTGAATGGTGAGGAGAGCTGTGACCACTGATTTCAAAAGGTGAGCCGCTGTGAGAAGCCCGCATGATGGGATTTTGTGATGAGCCATTGTGATGAGCCACTGTGTTGAGCCACTGTGTTGAGCCACGGGGCTGCGCTACGGTGATGCGCCACGGTGATGCGGCATCGTGATTAGCTGGGTTTCTGGCTCATCATCTGGGCTCAACGTTCTGAGGCCGAACGTCGCGACCGAACAATATTTTTTATTTTATTTTTGCATGACTTTTCTTATTTAAATGTTATTTCTAGTACAACTCCAGGGTGTACCAGTAAATATACAAAAATTCGCGGCTTCCAAAAGAGAGTCCGTCACCGGGTTCTCCTCGGCTTTGTCGAGCTTGACGTGAGTGTCGCCCTGATATCTCATGAACTCGCCCTCCGCCGAGGTCAGGACGTCGAGGCTAAGCAGTGGTAGCCCAGTAAGTGCGCAGCGTCTCCATTTCCTTCCATTTTGCGAGACCATGGAAGGGAGACTGAATGGCGACGAGTCAGCGGGGAAGCTATCAACAATAAAGTCACCACGCATTGTGAACTGGTCATGGCGCGAGCCGCAGTAGAATGCAACCACGAGTGTATCCGTCTTCGACACAGGACTCACCTTTTTCAAAATGGCGGCGATCGCCTGCCGCATTTCCGCCACTATGTCGTCGCGGCGGTCTCTAGTCGTGAACCAGGCCGCTCGTTGCGCGTCGAAGTACGGGCCTCTAAAGAGCGCCACGAGTTCTGCTTTTAAACTGAAATCAGTGCTGTCAGAGTTGGCGGAAAGCTCACCCACAGGCGGGCGCTGGGTCTCAGTGGGCTTCTTGTTGTCCGCCATGAGCGCTAGCCACGCTGCAGGGGCGCCCGTGGTCGCGCGGCGAGGAAGAGGCATGCGATCGACTAGAGGGAAGATGGCGAGGGTGACCGACTGTCGCGAAAGTATGGGGAACTCCCACTCCTTCTTGTGCACGTTGTCGGCCCCAACCAGAGTGACGACCAGCGGCAGCTGTGGGTGGGGCGCACATCCCACCACGAAGCCCTCTATGGCGGGTATACTCAATTTGTTTGATCCTGACACTTGGCCGTCAGCATGAACCACGGCCACCTCGCCTTCATACGCTATTAGATCACCAGGGAGGTACGACTTCAGAGGCTCTACACCGCCCGCGGTCTCAAGCTTGCCGTACCGCTGGATCACGAGCGCAGAACCATGGATTGCGACCGAGACGACGCGGTTGGGGCTGGCGCCGTGGACGAGCGCCCAGTCAGTTTCGTCACGCAGCGTCCAGCACTCGTTGCGACAGGAGACCATGGCGATAGTGTCATTGGCTGCGGCAAGCAGAACCACTCGTCCTCCTTCGCCAGCGGGCCGCTTCGACCAGACAACCGCAGAGCCCCGGAGAGCGTGCAAGCACCCACTGTCGTCTCCCAGCAGCAGGAGTTCTCTAAACCACACCACCGCAGAGTACTGGCCCTTGTGTGTCTCGCACAAAGCCCAGGCGCCGTTCACACTCTCGAAGATCTGCGCGTCTCCCGAGTCCAGGACGCACGCCAGCTGGCAGCCTCCCGAGGCGCCGTGCAGAGTGGGGCTCCATTGCATGTCGATGACGCGTCCGGGCGCCGAGGCAGCGACCGGCGCCCTCGTCCACTTCATGCGGCCCTCGTGCAGCAATTCTTTGCAGTCGAGACTCAACAGCTCAATTCCGTTCGACTCCGTGGCCAGTGCAAGCACACCATCTGCGGACCACCTCACCAAGTATGGATCGATCCTCGAGATCTCCATGGCACGGACCTCAGACCCGATGCGGGCTGTTGGTCGCGGCTGGGGCAGACACTATGGTAGTAGGGACATTTGGCCAAACCCTGCTGCGCGCACGTCTGAACGGCCCCACACCCCGAAGCCGCGTGAGGCTTCTTGGTGATTTTATACGCGTGGAAGGTGACATCTATGTATTTTGACTTAGCTAGATTAGCATAGCAATGAGCTCTGATTGCTAGCGAGAGAGAAGGAATGTCTACTCGTGCTTTCTTGGGTATTCTTCAGGATCGACGCCGAGATACTTCGTGAGGGATGTGTAGATCTCGTCCAGCAGCTTCTTGTTACCGACGCGCGCGCTCTCCGAGTCCTCCTTGTCCAGCAGATCGTCCAGCTTGCTTGCGTTCGGGATCATTTCGAAGTGGTTCCACTGCTCGAAGAGCTGCTCGTCGCTGAGGCTTTGCAGACTTTCGAGGGTAGCGGGGAAGTGCTCGTTCGTCTCGCCGTCCGCGTTCGGCAGCGCCGCAAGCTTCCCCTTGCTGCGAGAATTAAGCGTTCGCGCTATACTGCGCTGATCCAAAACCGTGAGCTGGCCCTGGAGCTCCATGACCATGTCGCCGAGGTCGCTCTCAGTGACAAAGTCGCTCTTCCGGGCATGGCCCCGCGCCGCGGAGGGAACCATTGCCTGGAGATCCTCCGTCTTGTAGCCGATGTCGTCGATCTCCTGCCGGTGCTTGTACATCTGGAGCTGGAGCACTTGTTGCCCCGTGGATGCAAGCAAGGACTGGAGCTTCTTCACCTGCTCTTTCAGCTGCTCTACTTCCTTCTCGAGGTCACTCATTTTCGCTATCTAGTTGACTGTACTGTAGGCGCCAAGAGTGGTCCGAGCTGGCTGGAAAAGGATTAGCCTTTGGAAAGAATATACAGTGAATCCTTATTAAAAGAGTTCCTAGCCGGTGCACCGCACTCGATGGGGTGGTATTTGAGGTGCGCAGGCGTGTCTGTGCTTATTGTTTTTACCAGCGAACCCTTGGGCTCCGCCCGCGCCCTGGCGGGACATATGTGTGTCTTCACCGGCGCTCTCGACTGCAGCTCTCGGGCCGTAATATTAATATCGCTCGCTGATCGGGCCATGCGATGAGCGGATCGACAAAAAACAATGACGAGGGAGCAGACTCATTAATTGAGCAGACTGCGATAAATTTAGACGAGCCGCTCGAAGAGGTAAGCTTGGCAGCGCGCACGCCCAAATATGGCTTTCTGGAGGGCCTCGGTCTGGTAATTGGGCTCCAGGTCGGCTCGGGAATATTCTCCAGCCCGAACCAGGTCCACAAACTCGCAGGATCTATAGGCGCTTCCCTATTACTGTGGTGTGTAAGCGGCCTCTTGGCGTGGTCCGGAGCCTCCTGCTACGCTGAGCTCGGCTGCGCAATTCCCGCGAGCGGGGGAGCGCAGGCGTATCTCACGCGAGCGTTCGGCGATCACGTAGCCTTTCTGTACTCGTGGACCGCCATCGCTGTGCTAAAGCCCGGGTCGGCCGCGATCATCGCCACCGTGCTGTCGGACTATGTGTCTGGGGACGCGATTGTGAAGCGCGTTGTGGCCATCCTTGCCGTCGGCTTGGTCACGCTCATCAACTTTTTCGAGTACGGCGCGGGCGCCGGCACGTTCTTCTTGGGATTCAAGGCTGTTTTGCTGCTCGCCATCACAGTCTTGGGCTTCGTCTTGACGCCGCGACGCGACCATGCTGGGGACCACTTCTGGGCGGGAACGCACTCTCTCGGCGATCTCGTTGGCGCGCTGTATGGAGGCGTTTGGGCGTACGATGGCTGGGACAATCTGAATTTTGTCGCTGGAGAGATGAGAAACCCGACGCGCGACCTGTCGCGCGTCATTTCCACCGCTATGCCCACGGTGATCTGCGCCTACTGTTTGGTCAATTCGTCGTACTTTGGCGCGCTGAGTGGCCCGCAGCTGGACTCCTCCGAGTCCGTGGCGCTTACTGTGGCCAGTCTGACGAACTCAAGAGCCGTCGAGGTCCTCGTGGCCGGCGGAATTTGCGTGTCGTGCGCCGGTGCGCTCAACGCAAGCATGGTCAGCATGGCAAAACTCGTGCAGGTTGCGGCACAGGCCAAGATTGGCCCACAATTTCTCTCGCAGCACAAATGGGCCTTGCTGTTCCAGTCCTTCGTGACCATTTGCTACTGCTGCGTGGGCGAGTTCGGATCGCTCGTGACTTTCTACGGCGCTGCAGGATACATTTTCTACCTGCTCACGGTGATAGGCCTCCTCGTGCTGAGGTATAGAGAACCAGGTCTAGAGAGGCCTTACAGGACATGGCTCATTGCGCCGGTGGCGTTTGTGATCCTTTCGGTTGCTCTGCTGCTGCGCACCGCCATGGCGCATCCGTTACTCCTGCTTCTGGTCCTGGCCTTCATTGCTGTAGGGTCGCCTCTATATCTGTTCACGAGTAGAAAAACCAAACGGAGCGCGAGTAATACGGCCAGATAAAGCCGCCAGCATGCTGCTGTTTGTTTGAACTCCGAAAATGAGATCTCGAAGGCAAAGAATAAACACTACGATCAGAACTGACGGTGTATTAGTATGTATCTATAAATTCTGGGCATTCTATCATGCTCAATTGCATTAAATGCGTGCAATTTGTCCCCATTCTAGCACGTCGACTAGCATCCACTTTATGCAGCGCCTTTTAGCTAGTTTTATCTACAAACTTTATGATACAGTTCTGCAGCGTGACCCTAACATCATCTTTGCAATGCGGTTTGTATGTCGATCAGAAAGTATTGGCCGGTTACCGATACGGATGTCTATGTGAGAGTATTCGACGAGATAGTAGGCGAGATCGACCATTCCCTCGTGGATGAAGAGTTGTTGCGCAGCTACCAATCACTCTCTGCGCAGGGGCGTTATCTCGTGACGAGGACATATCTGCGCTCCGTAAAATGGATCCGCGAGGAACAATATGAAAAATACATGCCGCCTGAGCAGGTCAGCACGACCTGCGCAGAGCTTGTGGAGTCAAAGTGGTTCCTTGCGGATCCTCAGTTGTCCTGCCTCATTGCAGACGTTGCGTCGCATCGCGAGCTTCAAGATCTGGCAAAGGAGTTGGGCGTGACGCGGGCCCAGTCTTTGACGCGGCCTAAGCTTGTCGAGCTCCTCCTTCAGCTAGAACGCCAGCAAGCATTCTTCTCCAGTGGTCGTGTCTCGTCGAAGATCAGCCAATCGCTGCAGATACCGTGCTACCTCCTCGCTCCCGAGCGAAGATCTCTACTCTTCCAACTGGAGCAGCTCTTTCTGTATCCAGTTGGGCCAGACGCTGCGCTCGACAGGATCTACCTTGCACATATGAAAAAGCATTGCTTCTATGCATACGAGTACATACCCCAGCGCGAAGCTCCTCTTTTCGCGAGCCGTGACGCGTTTCAGGCTTACGCAAGAGCGAGAGAACTTTGCAAACCCATTGAAGAAGCATTGGTTCTGACTAGCAGCAAAATTCCGAGTCTGCTCATCTCGACCGACTATTTGCGGCAAGTTGAGCTAGGCTTCCAAGAGTCCGTGGCCACCGATCATGCCCAGGCGGCGAGATGTTACGGTCGCGGCATATTCAATGTGAGCCAGCTTTTCATGAAAGCGCATCGCTTCATTGACGAGTACGAGTGGGTCAAAAAGTACCTCGATCAGGATGTACACCGCACCAAGCGGGGCGTGACCCTGATCAGAAAACTCCTGCTGGAGCTGCGGTTCTTAGCGGACTCGTGCACCAGTGGAGAGAGCAGCTGGCTGGTCGGCGCTCTCAATACCTACTATGACGCTATCTCCGAGGTCTCAGACATCGAGATGGTGGACCTGCAGCGAAAGACCGTGAAGTTACTCAGTGGCATCCGCAACTCCGGACTCAAATCTGCTTTGCCAATGGTACAGATGAATGAACTCCGACCCAGAGTGAGTATACCGATCACTGAAGTGGTTGCGGTGCCGATCAAGACCAAGGAGCTCGTGGCCGGGCCCGGGACCCGTCTTACTTACGGCGAAGGCATTAGCGTGGAACAGCTTGCGTTGTCGCACTACGAGGGCTACAAAGGCGGCCACTACGAGAACTCTATGATGCTGACCATTCTGTGGCTCCTGAGCTATGACTTGTTTTTCTCCGATAAGAACCAGTTTCGCTGCGCGTATCAGACGGCGCCTTTGAACATACAACGTGTGATCGACGACAACAAAGAGGAGCTTCTGAAGCGGATGGAGAGCGATATCACCAGCAAGGTCCTGGAGAGCAGGCGAAAACTTGCCGAGATTTGCGGGGAGAGCAGGCCGTTGATCGGGAGCATTAACTGGCTCATACCAGAGCCCAGCATAAGTGCTGTGATTTCCGGGCTGGGTGAACAAAAAACTTGCAAGATCTTGCAGCGCATCATGTCCAATTATAGAAAGTACGCCTCGGGATTCCCCGACCTGACGGTGTGGAGCCCCAGCCAGAACCACACAAAGTTTGTGGAGGTTAAATCAGAAAACGATACCGTGAGCGACAACCAGCAGCTTTGGATGGAGTTTCTTCTCGAATGCAACATCGACGTCGAGATCTGCAAAGTGGTTCCCGAGAAACGGGCTCCAAAGCGTAAGCGAAGTGGCTGAATAGTGCATTTTCGCATGTTTGTATAGTGGAACGCCTCGATAAAAAGAGTCACTTGTCTTTATCTAGCATACAGCGGGCACCCCAGTAATGCACAGCGTCTCATGCTAACTCCCAAATAAAGACACTTGTACATACGCGCTAGAGAACATTTAATGACCTACTTACGAAGAATCTAGTAGGACGCCAAAGAGCGCGGAGTTATCATCGAACGAAGCGAAGAAACAACAGGAAGTATCTACACGTAGCGAAGAAACAAAAAGAGGTATCTACACGTAATACGATCTCAAGGAGTATAATAATTTAAGGTATAAGACTCGGCCACCGCGTCCAGGACACAGAACAGGGTGAGCTCAGATCTGCTCAGCTAGCGGCTCCTCGTCGTAGACGCCTTCCTCGAGAAGAACACCCTCCTCGTTCAAGAGGTTCCCTTCCTCGTCGAGGCTTCCGTTCTGGTGCTGCAGGTAATCATTAATCAGGTCATGGATGTTGGCTTCGGCCTCGGTGAACTCATTATAGTCCATGCCCTCGTTTGTATACCAATGCAAGAAGGCCTTTCGCTGGAACATCTTTGCGAACTGGACATGGACGCGCTCGAATAGCTGGTTGATTGAAGTCGAGTTAGCAATGAACGTAGCTGCCATGTCGACGTTCTTCGGGGGCACGCAGCAGAGCGAGGTCTGCACGTTATCCGGAATGAAGTCGACAAACAGATTCTCGTTGCGCTTGCGGTATTTGCTCATCTCGTCCTCCACCTCTTTGACGCTGACGTTGCCGCGGAAGAACGCACCGCACGTAAGGTACTTACCCTCTCGTGGGTTGACGCCGGCCATGATGCTGCGCCCGTCGAGGATCTGCTGGGTCAGCTCCGGAACACTGAGGCTGGAGAACTTGCGCGTGTTCTGGGCCAGCAAAGGAGCATAACCAACGGTGAAGAAGTGCAGACGGCTGAACGGAACGAGGTTCACAGCCAGCTTGCGCAAGTCACTGTTCAGCTGCCCTGGGTATCGAAGAGAAGTGGTGACGCCCGACATCACCTGGGCCACCAATCCGTTGAGATCGGCGTGCGTAGGATGCGGAACCTTAAGAGTATTCTGGAAAATTGAGTAGAGAGCGTGGTTGTCCAGGCAGAAGGTCTCGTTGGACGTCTCCAAAAGCTGGCTGAGCGCAAGGATCGAGTTGTAGGGCTCCACCACGGTGTCGGAGTCGTTCGACGGGAAAACGGAGTACGTCGCGATCATGCGGTCCGCGTACTCGTCGCGGAGTTGGTTCATCAGCAGGGTACCCAGACCAGAGCCGGTACCGCCGCCTAGCGAGTGCGTCAGCTGGAATCCCTGGAAGCTGTCCGTCAGCTCCACCTCGCGGCGGATCACCTCCATCACCTGAGTGAGGATCTCGGCTCCCTCGGTATAATATCCCTTTGCCCAGTTATTTCCGGCACTGGACAGCGCGTTCACGTAGTTGTCCGGGCGGAACAGATCACCAAGAGGTCCGCTCTTGATGTTGTCTAGCGTGCCAGGCTCCAGGTCAACCATGACCGCGCGAGGCACATAGCGTTTTCCAGACTCAGAATAGTAGACATCCAGCTTCTCGTTCGTGACGGAGCTTGCCAGCGATGCGCTGCTTGTGGTCAAGGTCTCGGTTTCCTTGGTGTCGCTGTGACGCTTTCCTGATCCGTCGATTCCATGCTCGTTGCTGATGGCCTCCCAGAACGACGTTCCGATTTGGTTACCGCACTGACCGGTGGAAATATGGATGATCTCGCGCATCACGTCCCTGAACTCACGAAATTCCTAGGGTGTTGCGCTGGCGTGCGAGGACGAGGGAGGGTGCGTGAGTGATGTAGAGCTGTGGTGGTGGTAGTCTTACCACATAGCTGTTTGTTTGTGATTTGTTTACGTCGAGTATATCTTAGTCAGCTACGCGTTCGTACTCCCTCAGTCTTGAGGGCTCGTTGGGAGTATACGTGACGTAGGGGGCAGTGGGGGTGTGAGCTGGTGGAGGTGTTTGTGTCGACAAGTTCCACAGCCGTGGTAACACGTCAAGGCTCGAGGTTGTGTTCCGGTCGCGGCCGGATCACAGCAGAACTGCGAGAGAAAGCAGGGCTCGACCGTTATTAGGACTTTGGGTTGGTTTCGAAGTACATACATGATACATGCGTAACCCTACCGTGGTTTTTGCAAGAGCCAAAGCGCGCGCAGATCGAGCTGAGGGAGTCAATGTTTTAGAAGTTATAAAGTAGAGGGTCTAGGCCGAGGCAGATAAGTCAAGTCGCGAATTTGGAACGAGACCGTGTAGGAAGGTACAATCTGCACCCAATTAGGCAGCCAAGCAGTGCGAACGAGCCCCCCATAGGCCTATATATCAATCTGTCTTAACTTACCATCTCAGGTGCGGCCGCGGCGGGCGTGGAGGAGGGGGGTTTCACGCTGATAGGCCATGTGTAATGAGAGCTCAGACGTCACACTACACCTCACACCGCAGACTGCTCAATCACGTGATCTTAGAGCGTTCCTATTTGCTGATAAGTTCTTCGATGGCGCACACTCACCGTACCTAGTGGGGGCGCGGTGGCAGAGAACGTATGTGTCATGCAACACCACCGGTACCTCTTCACTGCCGAGGTGGGGCAGGCTAAGCGTACCTCATTTATAAAAATAGCCTCACCACCTCGATCGTCTCGCAAACATGATACCATATGGCGAGCCTTTGAGCTCTGGATTCTGGGGCGCTCCGACCTCCACAATCGACTGGTGTGAGGAGAACTATGTGATCACCCCTTACATTGCCGAGGCCGTAAACACCCTGACGAATGCTGCCTTTGTGGGCCTTGCGGTCTACGCCCTGCGAAATTGCATCAAATTTGGACTCGAGAAGAGGTTCGTGTACAGCTGCTTCGGGTTCATGCTGGTTGGTGTGGGGAGCTGGCTCTTCCACATGACGTTGAAGTACCATTTCCAGCTCCTGGATGAATTGCCGATGATTTACGCAACTTGTATACCGCTGTGGTCGACATTCACTTGGTCTCGTAGCAAGGCGTTCGAGCGTGGCGCAGCAGTCACAATTTTCGCCGGAGCCGCTCTGCTCACGGGGATTTACTTGCGCTACAAGGATCCGACGATCCATCAGGTCGCCTACGGCGCTCTCAACGTGATCATCATCTTGCAGAGCGTCAGACACGCACAGGTGTACGTTTACGACAAGGAGGCTCGCTCCAAGCTGAACAAGACTTTGATCCTGGGTGTGTCAGAGTTCCTATTTGGCTGGTTCCTGTGGAACCTCGATATTCATTTCTGCGACACTTGGATCAAGCTACGCAGGGCCATTGGGCTTCCTCTGGGTCTTCTTCTTGAAGGACATGGGTGGTGGCATCTGTTCACAGGTCTTGGCGTCTACTCTTATCTCTGCTACTTGGAGTACTTGAGAGTATTCCAGCTCAAGAGGGCCGAGGAGTTTGAGTATGTCTGGGTCTTGAAGTTCTTCCCCATAATGCGGCCGAAATTGCAGCACAAGAGACATGAGTGAGGGCTCGGGCCCGTTTTTAGCATTGAGCTCCTTTCATGATGAACTTACGCCATTATAGTTGACACAAGTGACTGGCGTTCGGACATTCGATGCGAGGCTGACATCCATTCTACACACTAGACCACGCATATATTCTTTACAAAGATCGGAGGCTTTCAACACTGATTGAAGACTTTTGAAGGACGCAATGCATTTCGTCCTTTTCAATTGCATGTTTATTCCTGCCTATGGCTGGCCGAGCCTATGAACACAACGCTCGTCCTGTTGGCCGCTACCCCTCCCTACACTGCAAATTACATTATATCAAATCTCTCTATAGTCGAGTGACTCGTGCCAATCGATCAGCCTCGGTCGGCATGATGCACGCGTGTCGACATATTGCATGCGTGCCTGGCACGCAATGGCTGACGTAGCTGCTGTATACGTTATCAACGTTACGCATCAGTAAGTGACGCTTCAACCCTGTAGGGTCATCGCGGGTCGAGCAAAGCCCTTAACCGGGTATCACTTCCGAGCCCTTCACAGGGCTCATGTAAACACCGGGCGATAATGCGTGGACGCCAGTAGGTGCCCACCAGGAAGGCGCCCGAGTAGCTCTGGGTCCGCGAATGACGATTTTGCCAAAGGAGACCACCCGTACGGTTGCTGTTCGTGAGGGATTTTCAAGGCTCGACTTGCGATTGCCGAAATTTGCTAGCAAAGTTTAATGACCGTCGCATCATCGATTTATCGTCGTCCTGGGCATACAGCCGGGCTCTATGGCGTGACGCGTTAATTGTGTCAGTTTGATTGGGTAAATATACATGCAGCCTTACCCTACGCGTTGCGCGCTGCTTTCTGACACTCTTTTGATGGCGGGTTAGCCAATGACACAGAGGACATTTCCGAGTCAGGCAAGGGTTGCCCTCACCACGCCTGCCTCCAGGCCCAGGCCTGGAGGCGCCGATGCATGCTTTAAATTACGTCTTGCTGCACAATTTTAAACGTTAGACTTCGAACGAGGCTGAATTTGAGCAAAACCTTACGCAGGACTAATTAGGACTCAAATCCTCTCGCTGGCACTGCTCTCATAACTAGCTTCATCTGACACTGACCAGGTACCTCTGCCTATAACCTTTTTTTTGCTTGACAAGCTTCAGCACCCAGTTATCAAAACTCAACAATGGTTCTCGTTTCTATCAAAAACCTTCTTACAGGTGGCCCCACAAAGCCGCTTCTTCCAACTGACGCCAGAACCTCGAATTACTCGAGCGTGGATGACGGCAGCCAGAAAAGTGCCAGTCTCAGCTACGATGGCATCTCAAACCCCCGTGTTATGAGCGATATCATTATTGGACTGTCCGATGGACTCACAGTGCCTTTTGCCTTGACAGCTGGCCTTTCATCGCTTGGAGACTCCAAGCTTGTCATCACTGGCGGAATGGCCGAGCTTGTCTCGGGCGCAATCTCGATGGGCCTTGGTGGTTTCCTTGCTGCCAAGTCAGAGAAAGAATACTTCCACTCACAGATAGAAAAGGAAAAGGCCGGCTACAACGCGTCGGGCGACGTGCAAGCGAGAATTGCCGAGGCGCTCAGCGACTTTAAGCTGAGCGGAGAGACCCTGGCCAGCATCGCTGGCGACATAGAGAAAGATGAGGATATCTACGCCGACTTCATGGTGAAAATCGTCCGCGGCACCGACCAGCCGGCCGAGGATCGTGAGCTCACCTCGGCGCTTACCATTGGCCTCGCCTATTTCTTCGGCGGCTTCATCCCACTAATTCCCTACTTCTTTGCGGAAGTGGTCGAGACGGGTTTCATCTGGTCGGTCATAATTATGATCTTCACTCTATTTGCCTTCGGCTACTCCAAGACCGTGCTCTCGCTGGGCACCGAGGTCGCGACGAAGTCCTGCGTGTATAATGGTTTCAGCATGCTCTTGACGGGAGGCTTCGCTGCTTCGGCCGCTTGGGCTCTTGTTCGCTTGATCGAATAGGCTCGCTAGCTGCCGTGTTACGGGGAGAGGATACTAGGGGAGGCCTTGAAAAACGAAGCCGCTTCCCTCTTGCTTCTCGATAATTTATTTAGCAATTTTTCTAGTTTTATTTATACTCGCGGCTTAGGCACACTTGTTCAAAGTCTGAATCAAATCGCACCCAAATCGGTTCACAGCTAGAATGGCGCGCACGCCTCTATGTAGCTTATCTACCTATAATCGAATTGGCACGGCACGGCGACAAGGGGAATTAAGGCCACAGGTGGCGGATCACTATGGGTCAACCGTGGGCGCGCACGTGAGTTTTCTGGCCGCCCGAGGCGAGGGGAGAGAGACCGGTGGATGGGGTAAGGTGGGCGAGTGGTAATTACGTATCGTTAGTGGAGCGATACAGCTGCAGGACTTGAGTACTCGAGGGCTGTCCTTCATTAGCATTTAGTTCAAACATCAGTTACAATGTCGCTGGATCTTGTGACAATTCAAAACGACCTCGTGGCCGTCGCCAAGGATGCGGGCCGTATCATCAAGGAGAGAAGTGGCACAGTGCAATTCGATGACAAGAAAAATGCGGTCGACCTCGTTACCGAGGTTGACAAGGCGGTTGAGAGCGAGGTCAGCGCGAAGCTGCGGGAAAAGTACCCAGACTTTGAGTTTATGGGTGAAGAGACGTACGTACCTGGCAAGAGCACGCTCACCGACCAGCCGACTTTCATCGTGGACCCCATAGACGGCACGACGAACTTCGTGCACTTCTACCCCAATGCCTGCATCTCGCTGGGATTTGCTGTCGGGAAGGTACCTGTTGTTGGCGTTATCTACAACCCGTTCCTAAAGCAGCTATACGTGGGCGCTAAGGGACAAGGCTCGTTCCTCAACGGCCAGAAGCTTCCCCTGCGGCCAGCGTCCAGGCCGCTCACGTTGCAGGGCTCTCTCTGTGCAATTGAGTGGGGATCCGACCGCGACAACGAGAACTACGCGAACAAGCTTGCCACCTTCGACAAGCTGGCGCGCAAAGATGGAGGCTTTGTGCATGGCTTCCGCAGCATTGGCTCGGCGGCACTCAATCTAGGAGCCGTCGCCGCGGGATGGGTGGACAGCTACTGGGAAGGCGGCTGCTACGCGTGGGATGTGTGCGCAGGGTGGGTCATTCTCACTGAAGCCGGCGGAACCATGGTAGATGGCAACCCCGGCGAGTGGGACATCCCAGTCACCAACCGCGTGTACCTTGCGGTGAGGGGTGCATCTGAGGAGCAGCAGCACGACTACATTGAGGCTTACTGGAGACACGTTCATGGACGGCTCCATTACGAGCATTGAACCAGCTAGTGCTAATTTTGAAACTTCTCACGGCAGTGTTGGGGAACTGCTAGGATTTTCTCGCGATTTCCTTTCACAAAACAAAACGTACCCCATTTTCTATGTATATCCACCGTGTGCCTGGCCTGCACGCACAACGATCATTGACGCCGCCTCGTTTTAGCTTACACAATTACTTACTTATTTGAACTTGACTTCACACAATTTTCGTAAAGAAAAGAGCATGGCCTCTTTATTGTCAATTTGTTCATGAAAAGTTGTGCGCTCCAGCTTTCTTTGACCTCTCTAAACATTAGCGTATCCACGCGTTAGGACTAACGCCCAGCTAGCCCCTTAGTCACAGCCACACAGTGAACGGCCGGATCTGAGGGCGAGGCAAAGTGGGACCCACACCGCAAGGGGCGCCGGCACCGCACCTATCGCATTGAGGACCATGCCTGAGTCTCTAGCCGGTGAGTTCATTGGCACGTTCGCGGGTCTCGCAATTTGCTTCCCGCTGATCTATCAGATCAGGTCGCAACTATCTACGCCCACGAAATCGCCGATTGCCAGATACTGCTGGTGGCTATGGGCTCTTGGCTGGCTCGGAATGGCCGTTTTCTTTGCGTTTGTTCCGCGCGCGCCCGCGAACAAACAGATCATGGACACGCCAGAGAGCCCCCGTACTCTGGGCTACATGGGGTTTCTCGCCTGTTTTCTCTGCCAGGCGGCCTGGGCGCTCGATGAGGTGTCGCCCGCGGCAAACGCGGCGTTCAAGACAAAGAAGGTGCTGCAGAAATTGGCCATTACCGTGACCGGAACCATCCTGGTTTGTCTCACGCTCGTGCCCTTGCGGCTTTATGTGTTCAAGGCGCGTCCGTTCTTCCGCATTTTCCTCGCAATTGTTGGTTGCGTCGCTGTGGTAGGCTACTTTGGAGCATCGATCATGGTTCCCCTAGATCTCAGCGAGAGCCAGATCAAGAGCGGGGGGCCGGAAGTAGCTGGTCTCTTCTGGATTCCCGTGGCGATGCAGATGGCAGCCCTTTTCGCCGCGGTTTTCACCTGCGTTCTTGTCTATACAAATGTGGAGTGGTACGGGGTCGTGCTTCTAAGTCTGTTTTTCGCCGCGGACGCATTCTACATCGCCACCGGGTTCTTCAAGCTCTACCGGCGGCGCAATCATTACGGGCCGATAGCGTAAACTTGTCCATACGCGGCGCGGAGAACTATGTAAATAAAAACTTGTACATGTCACCAGCTCCGTGAGAAGCTCTGCGGAAGCTCACTTCGTGCAGTCATTTCGCAATCACGGCGCAGTCACGGCGCAGTCACTGCGCAGTCACTGCTCAGTTGACGCTGCCGAAACGGACACCCGTCTTGGAGTGGATATACTCAACGGATATATTGCGCACATAGTACTGCTGTTTTATGTGCTACAGAAAATGTGAATAACATCATATGTTAGTTGGTACGCTGGTGCATCTGTGAGATTTTCAACCCAATCTCAGAAACATGCATACAATATCTACCGATCGGGCTGAGCGCGCGCTTTTTTCGGCAGGATGTGAGTAGGGGCCCTATAGCTGTACCCCACAGTCGTCTGGGCATGTGCTTAGCGTGGCCACCACACATGCTTGAGGGGGGTCACACGCGTTCAGAGCTGAGGGACGCGAGTACCCCTACCCTAACTCATTTGGGCAGTTACCGCTGCGTGGAGCATCTGCGACCACGTTCGATACGCGTCAGAAGAGGTCATGGTAGCTGCTGAAGTCAAGGACGCGAAGGCTGCGCCCGTGCCGCCCCGGGCTGTCTTCAGCCTGAACGGGCTGTGGATCTCGTATCTGCACACTTTTTTCGCCGGAGGCGCGTTCGTGCTCGCTCTTGTTGTGGGCTCCCTGCTGCACTTCCACAAAATCGTCGAGAACGAGCACTACGGGTGGCCCGAGGAGTGGTTCCCCAGTGTGAGCGCGACCATTGGCGACAGGTACCCCGAGCGGAGCGTTTACCAGGTGATGATAGCCGTGACGAGCGGCCCCCGCTTCCTGCTGGTGGGACTGACCTACTTGTTGGCGTCTCGAGAATCGCCCGCAATTGGCAAGGCGCTCTTCGTTATCGGGGTGCTGCGCACATTCACCTGCGGCGGCTGGACCTACGTCACGTCGACGGACGACCACGACTGGCACGATATTTTTATGATCAGCTACATCGTTCTGACGTTCCCGTGGACGGTTTTGCGGGTGTACACCACGCCAAAGGCGAACGTGAAGGCTCGCCGGGTCCGCGCGATTGTCGGGACGACCTTCTTCGGCACGCTGGTTCCCTTGATCTACTTCTTCATCCAGCACAAGGTTAAGCACATCGCGGGCGCCTACACCATATACGCCTTCTTCGAGTGGGCTCTGGTTGGTCTGGACGTGGCGTTCGACGCCGCAACTGCCTACGACTTCCCGCAGCTTGAGATCACGGTCGTGGACAACACGGGTGGCCAGGCCGCCAAGTCGACCGATGTAGAGATTCTGAGGGACCCGTCGTCGATGCAGAAGGGGCCCCCCATCATCGGGTTCTTCGTGTCGATCGTGAATTGGTTTGTCTGGTGGTCTGTGGTGACCTCGGTCGGCGCCATGATCTGGTACTTCCCCCTCTGGTACATGGGCATCAGCGGCTACGAGGCGTTTGCGCTGACCTTGATCTCCCCGTTCCTGCTGGTGATTCCTCCCATCCGGAAGCTGTTCTTCCACCTCCCGCAGTTCGCCTTTGTGGGCCAGGCCATTGGCGTGGGCGCATACTGGGTGGCCAGCCCGCCCGACCGCATGATGTGGGTTGGCGTGGGCGCCGGCTTCGCGGCGATTGCCTTTGCGTCGACGCTGAACGCGGCGGCCTCCAGCTCCCGCTCCGGCATACTGCTGAGCCAGGCGGTCTCGTTTTTCATCGGGCTCGTTCTCACCACCGTGGCGCGGATCTACGGCTACACGAACAACCCCATCTGGCCCATCGTCAACCCGTCGATTGGCGGCGTCAACCACTGGGGTCTGGCTCTCGCTCTCGCCGGCGCCGCCTGCGCGAGCACCATGGTCCCCGACAAGACGAGCACGCCCGTCGCCAGCCCGGCCTCTTCTGGCGTCCTTCTCGGCGCCGGCCTGGGCGCGTGGATCTTTATTCTGCTGACCTACTTGTCGGACATATCGAGCCTGCCGCTCTGGGTCTGGGAGGGGTACCCGCTTCGCGGGCCGCAACCGCTGCAGCACGGCGGGATCGTCCTGTTCGTGATGGCCGCCGGCGTCCTGTTCGGGCTGCGCTCGTCACTTCCGGCGACCCCCAAGGGGCTGGTGGTCTTCAATGTCGCCATGGTGGGCCTGTCGCAGGTCCGGAACTGGGCGGGCTTCGGCGCCGGCCTGGTGGTTGCCTTCTACGCCGCCGCCGCGGGCCCGACGCTCCTGGAGTCGGCGGCGCTGCACTGTCCCGCCAAGACGTTCGGCATTGCGATGCTCGTGTGCGTGCTGCTGATGTTCGCGGAGACGTGGACCGTGGCGTACGCCTTCGTGCCTGGCGGCTTTCTGCTGCGCGAGCGGACCTGGATTGTCATGCTCGCCGAGCAGGTGCTGCTCTCCGCGGGCGTGTACAGCTCCGAGCCGCTGTTCCGCCTGCGGGGCTCGACGAAGAAGCTGTTCAAGCTCACGTCGTGGGCGCTGCTGGTGTCGCTGTCTGTGGGCTCGCTCTTTGTCTTCCAGCGCGTTCAGAACGCCGTGCCGCCCGCGCCCGTGCACGCCGACGCGAAGGCACTCACGGCCGGCATCTGGACCGTGCACTTCGGCCTGGACAACGGGCTCTGGGCGAGCGAGACGCGCATGCGCGACCTTATCCGGGACGCGGAGCTCGACGTCATCGGCATGCTGGAGACGGACACGCAGCGCATCATCGGCGGCCACCGCGACATGACGCAGCGCATCGCCGAGGATCTCGGCTTCTACGCCGACTACGGCCCGAGCTCGGACAAGCACACGTGGGGCGCCGCGCTGCTGTCGCGCTTCCCCATTCTGCGCAGCGAGCACCACCTCACGCCGAGCCCCGTGGGCGAGCTGGCGCCGGCGATCCACGCCACGCTCGACGTGTACGGGACCGAGGTCGACGTCGTCGTCTTCCACTCCGGCCAGGAGGAGGACCCCGAGGACCGGCGGCTGCAGACGAAGTACGTGGGCGAGCTGCTGAACTCGATCGGCGACCGCCCGGCCATCCAGCTCTCGTACCTCGTGACGCGGCCGCTCGAGGGCAACTACAACTCGTGGGTCTCTGACTTCACTGGCATGCGCGACGTGGACCCGTCCGACGACGACCGCTGGTGCGAGTACATCCTGTACAAGAACCTGAAGCGCACGGGCTACGCCCGCATCTCGCGCGACACGATCACCGACACGGAGCTGCAGGTCGCCCGGTTCCAGGTGGAGGCCGAGCCGAACTACTCGAACGTCCGCACCGGCGAGGAGAGCGTCCACCCGGGCCTCGTGTTCCCGCAGGTGCTTCGCGGCGATGGCGTCAGGGGCCACCGCTACCATGTGTTTGACGAGCCCCGCTATTTTGAATGAGCGCGCGTTGAAGCACGATGAGAGACCAGACCACTGAGAGTCCGTGATGTCCTCTTCTGGTATGTAGACTTACGCTCAATAATAATAATACTAATGCCCTGGCTAAGAAGGCGTGCGCGCTCCGGTCTCAAAAGCGGCCACTTAAGAATTGCGCTGCGAGTGCCTTGCAAGTGCATTGCAAGTGCACCGCGAGTGCACTGCAAGTGCACTGCAGCTGCGTTGCATTTCCAGTGCCTTGCAACTCCGTGCAACCGTGTTGCAACTGCTCTACTACTTTATTTATACAGCTGCATAAATACTGTCTACTAAGTGGCTGCATGCGCTAGCAAGTGTGAGTAGCAAATTGGCGGCGCGGGCTCTGTCGTTCACCCCTCTTGTCCACCCACCTCTCCTCGCAATCACCTCCTAGCTGCTGCGCCTAAATGTGTGAGGTGCGCAGCGAGACGCAAGGGGCGCGGACATATGGCGCTGAGCGATCCGCGGGTGCGACATGGTACGGTGCCCCGCCAGGGAGCGCTGCGCACGGATGAGCAGCAGCGAGGCCTCCCACGGTGCTGCGGGCAAGGGCGAGGTGACTCCCCCCCACCTAAGTTCGCTCCACGGCGGCGGCACGGCGGCCGCAGTCGGCCGCGCTGCGGCCGCCACGAACGCGTGGCTGGTTGTCGCACGCCACAGCTCCGCACCCGAAACGTCGCTCGCCCTGGAATTCCTACCTAGAGGTCGGGCAATCATCGCGGCGCCGCCCTAAGCCGAGCGGGACGGCGCGCGGTGCCGCTGTGACCTTCCCTGCGCGCCTGGACTTAGCGTCCGCGCCGATGACCCTCAGCTGCAGCCCCTGCCCAGGTTCGCGTCGAGTGATTAATGGCTCTTCAGCCCGGTGGGTCTGAGGGTACGCGACATATGCTGCTTATGTATGGCGTTGGGCATCGGGGCGCGCGATTACAGAACACATACATATAGGACACCCTCAACGCCGCGTAGCCGCTTTCCATCAAGAACAGCAGGACCTGTTTATACCACTTTCCGCAACGCATTGCCGCCCCGAAACATACCCATTTTGACCGCATGAGACTCGCCTACCTCGTCTTCTCTCTTCTGCATCTCCTCACGTTCGCGTCCGGCGCGCCGCTGCCGAACGCGCACACCGTGGCCCACGAGCTGGATTCGAGGGCCGCGCTGCAGAACTACATACTCATCTTCCAGTCGGGGCCCTCCACGCCCGACAACGTGGTCAAGGGGCTGGAGAACGAGATGAAGAACCTCGGCGTGAAGGTCAATTACGAATACCAGACGATCATAAAGGGGTTCTCGATCACGCTGAACCCGGACCTGCTGCCGCGCCTGCAGGCCATGAACGACAAGAACTACCCGTTCATCCTCGAGCAAGACAAGAAGGTCCACACCGAATGACGAACACACACACTTGAGCATTTTACAAACATCCCCCCTCCCCCTCCACGCCAGATCGCCGAGCAGGGCCGGCCGGTCTGCCATTAACGTTAAGCATAATTATTTATAGCATCACTCTCCAGTCCCCCACGCAGCGCCCCACGCAGCGTCTCAGTCCCTCTCGAGATTGATGTTGTCCTTGCCGAACTTGGCGTATAGGGCGGCCTTGAGCTCGTCGAGGCGGCCCTGCAGCTTGGCGCTGTCGGCGGCGCTCGTCTCGAGCTGCGCGTCCACCTGCTCCTTGCTTTCGGCCAGCTGGTCGACGATCTGGGACTGCTTGAGGTACACGAACGCGTCGCCCACGCGGTAGAGCAGCTTCTCGTCCTCGTCAACGAGCTCGATCTCCAGCTCGAGGTCCTCGAGGTCTTCCTTCTGCTGCCGGAACAGCTTCTCGCCGTTCTGGATCGCAGCGAGGCGACCGTCGAGCTTGGAGAACTCGGCGATCTTCTGCTGGTCCTCCCACTCCACTTCCATCGTGTTGTCTGCCGTGAACCGCTCCGCAAAAATTCCTTCGACGCGGCTTGGGAACGCTTGGCGTGGTGGTGTTGGCGGTGCGTGTGCCCTCACACTCTCTCGCTCGGCGCGGGCGGATTACACATGTGGACCATCCCCTTTCCACTGCTCGAGCACCGCTATCCACCGCCTCGAGGGCACGGTCCTACGCTGTGCGATTTTAGGCACAAGCAGACGCAGGTAGGCATCTGTAGGCACAGGCAGTCAAGCCGCGGCATCTACGGCTCGCAGGTGCAGCTTGAGCGATCCGGCGCGTTCTTCAGGTAGCCGCACCGCCGCGAGACATGCCCAATGGCCGGGTTGCATCAGCAGTTCTCGCGCACGATGGTGCGCCTGCTGGGGCTCTTCCCGCCGCGCAAACTCGCCATTGCCGTCTCGGGAGGAGTAGACTCGATGGCATTGACCAGCCTCAGCGCGGCCTGGGCCCAGTCCAACGGCGTCGAACTGCATGCGCTCGTGGCAGACCACAAACTGAGAAGGCACAGCACGCAGGAAGCCGAGGAAGTGGCCTCGTACGTCAATGGAACTCTGGGGGTGCCGTCCAGCGTGCTCACGCTGAGCAGTCTGCAAACTCTGGAAGAGGATGGTAGAAAGTCGCGACTGGAGGAGATGGCGCGGCACGCGCGCCAAACCGCGCTTTTCGACGCCTGCCGCCAGCAACACGCCTCGCACCTGCTGCTGGGCCATCACCTCAATGACCAGATAGAGCTGTTCATCATGCGACTGCTGGCGGGCAGCTCCTGGTTCGGCTTGGCCGGAATGTCCGCGCTGGCAAGGCCGAGCGCCATCTTTCGTAGAGGCACAGAGCCGCTCGCGCCCAGGCTCGTGCGGCCTTTGCTGGAAATCATGAAAAGAGAGCTGATTGCGTACTGCACAGAGCGCCAAATACGCTGGTGGGAAGACAGCACCAACCGCGAGCCTTTGCTGACGCAACGGAACCTCATACGCCAGATGTACGAGCTGCGCGCCGAGCCCAAGGCGGTTTCCGAAGAGACTCTCGTCCCACTGTTGGGCTTACTGGCCGCGCAGCGTCAGGTCGCGACCAACACTAGCCGGGCTGTCTTCAAAGAGCTTGTCCTCCAAAAACGGCTCACGTTCTCGCGCTGGGGACGGACGTGCACGATCAAATTCGGTAAGGACTTGCAGCGCTTGCCGCCGGCCGTGCTGAGGGAGGTGCTCGTAGCCGCCGCAGCGGCCGTCACGCCCGCCACGCTCGAAAAGGTCCTGCTGCGGCGCTCTTTGTGGAACACCGTGGTGAGCAACCTCACTCAAGGCACCGCTTTCAACGTCAATTTGGTGGGGACCCAGTGCCAGTATGAGCCAAGGCGCGAGCGCCTCACCATCAGAAGAGAGCCCCCGCGGAAGCAGGACACGAGGCGGCTAGAGGTTTTCAAAGCTACGGGCGAGTTTAGTGACTGGACGCTGATCGACAATAGATTTTACATGAGATGGAAGCTGCCTCTGGACGGGGCTGACACGCACCACCACACCGGGCACGCGGAAGGCTCCGTCGACGGCTTCGCCGAGAGCCCGCCGAAGTCTCGGCTGTTCGACGTCCGTCTGGTCGCTGATGGAAGACCTGTAATAGCGGTGCTTCAGCCCATGTTAGCCGAGAGCAACAAGGAGCTGCTGCACAAGAACATCTCGACGGAGCCCTTTCTCATGTGGCACGATGCCAAGAATCCCGACACCATTTCTGCGGAAAAGGCAATCGGGTTTCCGACTTTGGGCGTTATGTCCAAGGAGCTAGTGGTGGAAGTAGCACCTCGGCTTTGTACATTCTGAACATTTACAATAACTGCACATACATACTAATATTGCATATATGCATAGCCAAACCCCCTGAAAGTTCGAGAACAGTCGGTGGTTCAGCCAGTCAAAGACGCAATCTCATTTGCAGCGTGAGTCACCCTGCAATCACTCAACAGCCACTCTGCAGTCAAGCTGCTTTGTATACTCCTTAGTAGTGCTTGTTTGCCAGCTATGGCGGGCGGTGTTACAAACCGCATATCCGTTTCCGTCGGTGGTCCACGTGATGTCTGGCAGTGACATAGTATCATGCAAATGACAAATTTGAGTCACGCTCGCTGGGCCGGACTTTTGCATATAGGAAGGCGTACAAGGGTAAGCATCCGGCACATCTGAACGGTTTTTCCTTCTCGCCATGAATTACTCCAAGGAAGAGGAAAAGGTCCTCAAGTATTGGGATGAGATCAACGCTTTCCAGCGAAGTCTCGAACTGAGCGAGGGGAAGCCGGACTTCACCTTTTACGATGGGCCTCCGTTCGCCACGGGCACGCCGCATTACGGCCACATGCTGGCATCCACGATCAAAGATATTGTTCCGCGCTACGCCACAATGAAGGGCTTCCATGTGGCGCGTCGCTTTGGCTGGGACACGCACGGTCTCCCGATCGAACACGAGATCGACAAGAACCTCGGTGTCCGCACGAAGGAGGACGTCATGAAGATGGGCATCGACAAATACAACGATGAGTGTCGCAAGATTGTCATGCGCTTCGCTGACGTGTGGCGCCACGACATCGGCCGCCTTGGCCGGTGGATCGACTTCGACAACGACTACAAGACCATGTACCCGTCCTTCATGGAGTCGGAGTGGTGGGCCTTCAAGAAGCTGTTCGACAAGGGCGCCGTCTACCGCGGCTACCGCGTCATGCCGTACTCGGTTGGGTGCACCACGCCGCTTTCGAACCACGAGGCTCAACTCAACTACAAGGACGTGCTTGACCCAGCGGTTTCCGTGGCTTTTCCCTTAAAGGACGAGCCGGATGTCTCGCTTATTGCTTGGACGACAACGCCATGGACTCTTCCGTCCAACCTGTCGCTAGCTGTGAACCCGAAGTTCGTCTACGTCGAAGTCACGCACAACGGTAAGCGTTTCATTCTGCTGGAGAAGCTGCTCAGCACGGTGTGGAAGAATCCCAAGAAGGAGAACGTCACGGTGGTCCGCAAGGTGCCCGCCACTGAGCTCATTGGCAAGCAGTACGAGCCCCTGTTCGACTTCTTTTATGAGCAATACAAGGAGTCAGCCTTCCGCGTCATCAGCGCCGAGTACGTGACGGACGACTCGGGTACCGGCATCGTCCACCAGGCACCCTCCTTTGGTGAGGCCGATTTTGATGCCTGTAAGGCTGCCGGAATCACGAACGAGGAGCGCCCGGGGCCCAACCCGGTGGACGCCAATGGCGCCTTCACGGACGAGGTTCCGACCTACGCAGGCACCTACGTGAAGGATGCCGACCGCGCCATCATCCGAGAGCTCAAAAGCCGTGGCCGCCTCGTCAACGACAGTCAGATCAGGCACAGCTACCCCTTCTGCTGGCGCTCGGACACCCCGCTCATCTACAAGGCGGTCTCTGCCTGGTTCGTTCGGGTAGCTGATCACGTCGACCAGATCCAGGCCAACCTGGCCAAGACGCACTGGGTGCCCTCAAACCTGAGGGACGGCCGATTCGGCAACTGGATCAAGAACGCGCGCGACTGGAACGTTTCGCGAAACCGCTACTGGGGCACACCGCTCCCTCTCTGGGTCTCCGAGGACTACAGTGAGATGCTTTGTGTAGGAAGCATTGCGGAGCTGGAAGAGCTGAGTGGAGCCAAGGTCACTGACCTGCACAGAGAGCATGTGGACAAGATCGTCATCAAGTCGCCCAAGACCGGCCGGGAACTGCGCCGCGTCGAGGAGGTCTTCGACTGCTGGTTCGAGTCCGGAAGCATGCCGTTCGCGTCGCAGCACTACCCCTTCGAGAACAAGGACTCGCTTCGCTTCCCGGCGGACTTCATCAGCGAGGGCCTCGACCAGACGCGTGGCTGGTTCTACACGCTCACTGTTCTTGGCAACCACCTTTTCGACACGTCGCCGTTCAAGAACGTGTGTGTCACCGGAATCATATTGGCCGCAGACGGCAAGAAGATGTCTAAGCGCTTGAAGAACTACCCGGATCCGAACGCTATGTTTGACAAGTACGGTGCCGATGCCATCCGACTCTACCTGATCGACTCGCCCGTGCTCCGTGCCGAATCACTCCGATTCAAGGAGGAGGGCGTGCGCGAGGTCATTGGCAAGGTGTTCAACCCCTGGTACAACAGCTACAAGTTCTGGGACGCCCAGGTCGCTCTCCTCAAGAAGCAGCAGGATGTGCAGTTTGTATACGACCCGAAGCGCATCAGCAAGAACGTCATGGACAGGTGGATGCTCTCGACGCTGCAGCATCTTCTCAAGCACATCGAGAGCGAGATGAAGGTCTATCGCCTTTACGGCGTTGTTCCCGGGCTGCTGAAGTTCCTCGACGACTTGACGAACTGGTACATTCGCTTGGACCGCTCGCGACTGAAGGGTGAGAACGGCCTGGAGGATACCTTGGACGCGCTGAACACGCTCTTCGAGGCCGAGTTTGTCTTCGTTCGCGCCATGGCTCCATTCGTGCCGTTCCTTGCGGAGACCATATACCAAAAACTGCGTCCGGCCATCAGCGAGGCCACTCTGGCCGAGCTCGGCATCAAGGACGCCCGCTCTGTGCACTTCCTGCCTTACCCCGAAGTTCGCGAAGATCTGCTAGACGAGCACACTCGAAGAGCCGTGGACCGAATGCGCAAAGTCATCGATTTCGGTCGCTACATCCGCGAAAGCAAGGCCGTCAGCCTGAAGACGCCTCTCAAGACTCTCACCGTGATCCATCCGGACGCAGACTACCTGAGCGACCTCGAGCGTTTGAAGGGATTCGTGCTCGACGAGCTCAATGTGCGCGACTTTGTCCTCACGCAGGACGAGAAAAAGTACGGAGTGGAGTGTCGAGCCCAGGCCGACTGGCCCGTGCTCGGCAAGAAGCTGAAGCGCGACGTGATGAGGGTGAAGAAAGCACTGCCCCAGGTCCCTTCGGCAGATGTGGAGGCTTACATGGCGACCGGCCGCATCACGGTCGACGGCATCGAGCTTACCGAGGGCGACCTGCAGGTGTTCCGGGCCATAGATGAATCCAAGCTCGAGCCCAACTTCATCGCTGCCGGCGACAACGAGGTCCAGCTCATCCTCGACACAAATGTTGATGGCGCCTTGAAGTCCGAAGGCACTGCGCGCGAGTTCATGAACCGCGTGCAGCGGTTCCGCAAGAAGGTGGGCCTCCAGACGATCGACGATGTCCAGGTGGAGTACTCGCCTATTAAAGACACCGACGACTCGCTCCGTACGTGCCTCTCGGCCAACGAGGAGATGGTCACCAAGTCACTCCGCATCCCCGCCCGCGAGTACACCGACTCCACCGCGGAAGTGGTAGCCGAGGAGGACCAGAGCATTGGCGACATCAGCTTCAAATTGCGCTTGCTGAAACTCTGATTGCTTGGGGAATTGCATTAAAAATTACTGCCTGGCTAAGATAGATGGTTTTGCGTTATATCAAAGAGGAAAATATCTATAAAACTCTTAATTCTTGGAGCATGGTCTGTTTGATCATGAATGCCTGCTGCGATCGCCGCGGAGGTGGTGCCTGTTGACCGTCGCTCCAAAATCAGGATCACGTGTCGACTAGTCTAATGACAAATACAGGCGGATGCGTCAAGGACAGGGCGTTTGCACCTATTAGTTGTCTCGCATTAGCTTACTCCGCACTCCACCATGCGAAGGCTATATCGAATTGCTCCAAGCAGGCCCATGCTCCGCAGGAGCCTGCTCAGTATCAGCCTGCGGCCCCAGCAACCATGCATCGCTGCGCAGTTCTCCACAACTAGCATCCTCCTACAAAACAACCAAACATCCGCGCAGGACGCCACTGGCCCGAAGCGTGTGCGGTCGACTCTTGGGCCGGACGCCGAAAACCCAACTACAGTCGAGCAGCCTACCTTCACAAAATCTGGTCAATTGCTGCGCGTGAACATATCCGAGTCCGCTGCCAAAAAGCTGCGTGAGATCCGCGACACGGACAAGCGCCCCAATATGATTCTCAGAATACATGTCGAGTCCGGCGGGTGCCACGGATTCCAGTATGTCTTCCAGCTACCCGACGATCCCGAGATCAAGAAGACCGACAGCATATTTGAGAGAGACGGCGCGCGGGTCGTGATTGATCACCGGTCGCTGCGCATCCTGCGCGATGCCACCGTCGACTATGCCACTGAACTCATAGGATCCCAATTCAAGGTGACGTCCCCACACACCTCTTCCTCTTGCGGTTGCGGGTCATCCTTCTCCCTGGATATGGAGGACTGATGGCAGCCAGGGGCCATCAAGCCCGCACACGGTTGAGCACATCCACCCTCTTCTTCTACGAGGAGCCTCGCTTGACTATGCCTGACAAAAAGAAATTACACATCTACAATCTATTTATTTACCTAGAGACCAGACCGAGCTTGCTAAGTCTCGGATGAGCGTTTATCTCTGCAGGGCGTCTATTTAGTTACGCAACGGGCGTATAATAGTCATATCAGGTGACGACTATCTACAAAAACCCTGTAATATGCCGCCAATCCGTGCCCTTTGGAGATAGCTGTTGGTCTACTTGTGATGGAGTCCACCGATTTGAAAGGAGCCTTGCCTCTTGTGGCTAAAGGCAAAGTAAGAGAACTCTATGCTCTTCCAAACGACAAGCTGCTCTTTGTTGCGACTGATCGCATCAGCGCTTACGACGTCATCATGGTCAACGGTATTCCTGGGAAGGGCGAGATCCTCACCGGTCTATCGCGCTTCTGGTTTGACTACCTGAAAGACATTGTCCCCAATCACCTTGTTGACAACGGCAACCCTCTGACCGATGGGTCGTTGCCCTCGGAAGTCAGTTCCAATAAAGAGATTGCCGCGCAGCTGTCGGGGAGGTCAATGGTTGTGAATAAGTACAGGATCCTTCCTCTCGAGGTCATCGTGCGTGGATACATCACTGGGAGCGCCTGGTCCGAGTACCAGAAGCAAGGCACTGTCCATGGCATCGAGCAGCCTGCAGGTCTCAAAGAGAGCCAACAGTTCCCGCAGCCCATATTCACGCCGTCGACCAAGGCCGAGGCCGGAGAACATGATGAGAACATAAGCAAGGCGCAGGCCTTGGAAGTACTGGGGGGGGACAAGGCGCTTCTAGACGCAGTGGAGAAAGTGTCCATCGATCTCTACAAAAAGGCTCGCGACTATGCGGATACGAGGGGCATTATCATTGCCGACACGAAGTTCGAGTTCGGCGTCGACAAGGACGGCAAGCTGGTTCTAGTTGACGAGGTGCTGACGCCTGACTCGTCGCGCTTCTGGCCCAAAGACACCTACAAAGTCGGAGAGTCTCAAGACAGCTTCGACAAGCAGTACCTGCGCGACTGGCTGACCTCCAACGGCCTCAAGGCTAAGGACGGAGTGTCGGTTCCGCAGGATGTCGTCGAGCAGACGCAGAAGAAGTACCGCGAGGTCTTCGACAGGCTGGTAAAGAAATAAACTAATTGATGATCGATGTGTCGGGACGGAGGACCACACGACTTTTTTTGGCACATTAGATTCAGGACATCGGTCGTATAGAGAAGGCTCTTAGATTTTGGTTTTAGCTATATGGCTAATACTATACGAGCGTTCGCTCGCGAACAATAGACTCAGTCCACTGGTCGGCGTAGGCAACAAATTTCTTATCGTCAATAATAGTCACGCAGCAGTTCCCTAGCTTAGTGTTACGACGCGCCCGCCGCTGCACTTCCTCGTTCGCATAAGAATACTGCCTGTCTTTAGTCAAGCTCTCAAACAGGTGGTACAAAGCCGATCCGTGGGAAACGAGAACAATTGTTTTGTAGCCCTTCTCCTGGCTTTCTTTAAGTATCTTCCTCCATGTGGCGAGCACGCGCTTCGTAAGTTTGTGGCCATCCTCACCGTAGGAGAGCAAGCTAGGTAGGTTTTCAGCTCGCCGCTTTTTCAATGCTTCGGAGTGAAGCATTCCCTCTATTGCTCCCATATACCTTTCGCGCAGACCGGTCTCCGGTATAACATCGAGGCGGTCACCAGCGATGATTTCGGCAGTCCTCCACGCACGTACGAGGTCACTGGAGTAGACTGCATCGATCTCCTCTTTCTCGTTCAACACCTCTGCTACTTTCTCCGCCTGTTCCTCGCCACGTGCATTCAATGTGGTGTCGCTCTGACCTTGTATTCGCCTCTCGACATTGGCCGCAGTTTCGCCGTGCCTCAGTATTATCACTCGCATACAGAAGAGAAAGGCCTCTTTTTTTTTTCTAAGGATGGATAGATGACACCTCAATTACGCACAGAGCTTTGAAGTTAGCCAGCACATTAGACACTGCCTGCCTTAACTATGATATTTAGCCTCTTAGGGTTGACGCAACATTAAGCTGCCGTATACTTACTCGCTGCAATACCGGTGCGAACCACTTTGGGGCGCAGTGTGGGTGTGTATGCTCACAGTGAGCGAGCGACCGTGTCCATCAGGGGGATTTGTTACCAAGCTGCTCCGCATTTGTAAGATTGAGGTCAGCACACGCTCCCGCAGATCTGCGGGAAGTGACTAAGCTTCTTTGTTTACATCTCGCGCTGCTGCCACAAACATAGAGCCAGCGTCTCCTAATATGGAGATTGAACAGCTTCGAAGGCTATGTAGAGAGACTTGCGACGAGCTCAGAGAGATAAACAGGGAAATCGAAGCAATACCGTCGAATGATTGTGAGCAGGAAGTCACGGTCGCGCTTAACAAAGCTGTCGAGCTGTTTCTAGGAGAGCGACGCGAACTGCGCGACGAATTGAGGCTCAAGTGTGAAGCAATGGTTGATGAAATCGAGAATAAGCTGGCATTAATAGGCAACTCGAGCTATAACGCGTCTAATTGTGGCGAACTGCGAGTTGCACCTCCCTACCTGCCTCTCCTCGACAGACTCAAATCTGAACTGGACGTGCTGAACTCGAAAGTCTCAGAACTCAGCCAAATACGCAACCGCTTGTGGGCAGAGATCTGTAGACTATCGGAGCAAATGAGCCTTAGTTCGCCGAGCCTTCCTGACTCGCTGGCCGAGTCAGATCTGGACGAGTATCGATCGGTGCTAGACACGCTCAGAGCAAAGTATGAACAAAGATTGCAATCGGCAAACTCGCTCATCTCAAAAATTAGTGAGATGTCGGCATTTTTGGGGGATCAGGACATCGCGAAGTCTTGTACTCGCTGTGACGAGAAGTCCATATTGAATGATGAGTTCATGGCGTTTCTTGAGCAGCAGTGCACCGAACTAAAGTCTGTGTTCGAGACACGCTCCACTCTGGTCAAAAGTACCGAGGATCAGATCTGTGCCATGGCCACTGCGCTCGAAATTCCTGCTGATCTTCCACCTGTGGCAGGTGGAAGAGGCTCTCCCCATAGGTTGGAGCTACTGAAGGCTCGCAAGTCAGAGCTCGACGCCATCAAGATGGAAAAAATCGACATCTTCATCCAAAATTCGCGACATCGTGTCGAACAGCTCTGGGACGAGCTCTTCTTGGACTGTCGGCTTCGAAAATCCTTCGATGGACGTGAGCCCTGTGAAGAGCTTCTCAAAGAGGTCGAACACGAGGTTTCTATCCTCCAAGGCATGACTGAGGAGACCGGCAGAAAAACGGTTATAGCTCTTCTTCTCAAACTACGGCAGGTCCGTTCGAACGAGAAAACTCTTGACGAGATGTCGCATGATCCGGGCAGGTTAGCGAGGCGGGGATTTGCTGCTAGTCTGAAGCAAGAGGAGAGACTGAGAAGATACAACGAACGCGTCAAGCCAGAGGTGCTGGCCACCCTGGCCAGGCTTAGTAGGAGCTGGGCTTCCGAGCACGATGGCGAGACATTCTACATAGATGGCGTTGCTTTGGAAACGCTGCTTGCGGAAGAGGCTGCAAAGACGCCGGCGAGTAAGAGGCGGCACTCACAGGGCTGCAAGAACGCGTCGGCTGAGGCTCTTGGTCCAAGTCGAATCAAGCGGCTGAAGTCTGCGCCTTCGGGGGGCGCGCGCGGCTCTACAGTTGCGCTTCCTCGCACCGCTGTGCGACCAAATACAGATAGGAATGCCCCCCAGTCGGCGCCTGCCCGCACAAGATTGCAACAACGCGATGGTGCGCCCTCCGCTCCTGCCATGGGTATCGCCGCCCGATCCACTCACCGGATCGCGACGGTACACCTGAACACGAAGGCTCAAGGTCCTAGCAATGCAGGCGAGTCAATACCGCGGACAAGACCGTCGAGTATCAGTGCGTTGAGAGCGCCACCGCTCCATGGTAGCGCTCAATCCAGTCGGCTAGTACCTCGTAGCGCCTCGGCCAGAGCTGCTAGTGCTGCTCGGGCAGGTTCGGGCGCAAAACCCTCAATCGAGGTTGCAAGCCGACCCCTTGCCGTTACGAGCAGCTCCGCGGGCCATGGCGCATCTCGACCCAGAATGGGACAGCCCAATAATGCGAAGAGCGCTCGGCGACCACTGGCTTCTTCCACAGATGTCGAGAAAGAAAACCAAGTCTCAGCTCCAAGTTGGGAGCTGGACGAGTTCCAAAAAATGCAGAATCTCGAGATGTCTTACTTCGACGAAACTCAGGACCACGAAGTCCCCTCCATACTGCGGTCATTCGATTATGATCGCGACGCGTTCTAGTGCGTAAGTGAGATTCATGAACAGATACAAACCGGGGCAACGAGTCCTCTCACATATGAGCAGCCCTCTTCGTGAGTGAATGCCAGTCACAAGCATACGATGGATACTAATGCGATTTCTGCAACCTTTATTTATTAAATATTTACTTTCAATGGCGCGTAGCCCTCAGCGTAAGATCCGATACGGTAAAGATTGTAGTCTTGGACTAAAGATGGCCACTCGTCTTGGCTCTGAACTCCTCTCTCTCATCCCAAACAGTCTTTCCACTGCAGGTGCACACCGTCTTGTCGTTCTCCCACAGACCCGCGCTGCGGGCGATGATTCCAGTGAGGCCGGTGCTTGTGTGAATAGACCGCCCGATGAGATCCCCCAGCGAGTAGCCGTCGAATGTGGACCACGCTGAGACCGCCGGAGCGTCTTGCTTTACCGTGGAGGACTTTCCGCTCACCTTGAACAGAGCGGAGCCCAAGGACTCCGGCGCGTTGCTGATATCACCGAACTGGTGAACAGCCACGTCGTCTGTTTGGTAGCGCTTGTCCAAGGTCACGTCGAACAAGGTCGTGTTATTAGCAATCTCGATGATTCGCGCCAGACCTTTCACTTGGCCCTCGTTGGTCTCCAAAATGGCGACCGCAGCGGAATTTGGTCGCCCCGAGCCGCGCACAAACGCGTCCCTGCCGATCTCTTGCATGGAGCTTACAACGACTGACGGTGCCACTGTGCCATCGATGACAACCTCCTGCTGCGTTAGATCCACCTCGTACTTCTCGACGTTCTTGAGCGAGTCGATCTTTGTGGAGACGCTGGCCTGGCACCCAGGGCCATTCATTGGAATAGCGTATCGGATTGAGAACACCATGTCGTTATGCAAAGCAGGCTGATCCGTTCACCCTTGTACAACTGTGCGACCGCTCCAGAGAGTAACAACACACACACTTCCAAGGCTTCGGCCCGGACTTCTCCCCCTCCCCCCCATATCCCCTATGCCCGGTGGTTACGGATGTCCACGTGACTTTATAAGAGGCTAGGCACATGCAGCTCGGCTCTCGCTTCTTTTGTGGGGTTCGCCAATGCTAAGGCAGACCGATGCCCTACGCGGCACCAGGTAAAAAACGCATCATTAACATAGCACTTCGCCCGGGAACATATGTTGGCTGGGTGCTGAAATGTATGGCGACACTACTAGAATTTAACAAAGGATCAACAGTGCTTGTAATTATTTGGCGGACAGGTCAAGGAATCACGTGCCGCCCAGGCGGTAGCGGGCTCTAACGTGCCTACGACTAGTCTGGCCAGGTTCGCGACTACAAGCGAAGCGAGGCGGGTTTTAGGTGTGACGCTTGCACCTTAGCGCGAAGCTCGTGAACTCGACATTTAGAGTCTAGATGATAGGGCGAATTTCTCAGCTGAAGCAGACTATCAGCGACGAGCTCCAACAGGCAGCGGCCCCCAAGCCAAACGATCCAGTCGCCGTCATTGAACGGCATTCTCGTCTACTCAAGGCGGATTCACCAAATGTGGACGATGTGATTTCTGAACTAGAGTCAGTAAATGGAAACGAGGAGGGCTCGCCGGCCAATCCGGTCTCCAACGGTTCGGAAGGTGTTAGCGTTGACCCCTCGAATTCAACGAGCGCGCAGAATTCCGGGGCGGCGAAGGATCAAACAGCCTTACAGGGTCAAGACAGTTCTGCAAAGCTCGAACCGGAGCCGAAGTCGCGGTCCAAGTCGCCTCCTCTATCCGCAACACCGAGCCGAAGTGAGTCCGAGGAGCCCTCTGCTTCGGACGCGACAGCCTTGCAAACGAAGTTGACCAAGCTCGCGAAGTACGAAGAGAAGTATCCGCAGCTTTTGAAAGCTTACAAGATTGAGAAGAAGCGCTACGAGCTCGTCAAGCTCTACGAAAAGGTACTGAGCGAGCACACACCATGCTCATCTGTGGCCGAGCCTCAAATGCTGGTCAACTACCTACAAGAACTCAACACAAAATCAGAAATGCAGCAGAAAGAGCTCCAGAAGCTGCAATCTGAGCTGAACGGAGCTCAACAGCAAACTCAGCAACTGAAAGCCAGCCTAAACTCTGTGAAGGCAGAGCTGTCGACTGCGCATACAGAGCTCTCAAAGCTACAAAATGAGCTGCAAGAACTGAGGAAACAGCAAGCTGCAGAGCAAGCAGCGTCAAAAACAAGCAGTGCCGACTCAAAACGCGAAGACGAACTCAAGCATAAAGTCGAGATGCTGGAAAACCAGCTGGGCGGGGCTGAACAAGCCAGGAGCTCCGCTGCCAAGTCGCAAGCATCCATAAAGTCACAGTACGATGAGCTCAACGCGCGGTTTCGAGAAAATCTTGCTGAAATGGATGTACTCAGAGACGAGCTCCTGGGAGCGGAGCGACAAGTACAAGATAAATTGCACGAACTGTCAAGCCTCAAAAGCCAAATTCACCACAGGGAAAAGGGAAGGCGATTGTCGGCGGACGTAAATGCCACTGAGCTGGCCAAGGCAATCTCAGAAAAAGAACAGCTCGAAGCCGATCTCGAGCTGCTCAATAAGAGGGTCTTGCGCGACTCTGACCAATTGAACCTCCAGATCAAATCTCTAAAATCTCAACTCCAGGAATCGGAATCTCATGAGGCTAGACTGCGACATCAGCTGGCTCAGGTCCAGTCGGCATCAAACGGCTCTCGTTCGGGTGGAGAGACACCAATCTCGCCTAGTGCATCTACTCAGCGGTTAAGAAGCCATTCATTACACATTGACGAGCTCCAAAGCGCGGCTCCCGCAGCCAATGAGTCCACGCAGGTGGCGGAAGCGAAGGAAGCCGCGGCCTCGATGACCAAGGCCAACGAACTTCTAAAGCAAGTCAATGCTGACAACGCTCTTCGTATAGAGAAGCTCCAGAAGTCGCAAAGGGCACTTGCACTAGACATGGAACAGCTACGACATGAGAACATGCTACTCAAAAAGGGACAAAGCAGAAGAGGCAGCGTGAGCTCGGTCGCCTCATCAAGTAGAGTCGGTGGAGGACACGACGACGCGGAGAGCTTGAAGCAGCAGGCATACATCAAAAACGTGCTGCTGGGCTTTGTTGAGCATAAAGATCAGCGCAAAGCCCTCCTGCCCGTGATTGCAACTCTGTTGGGGCTGAAGGACTCCGAGACAGAGCAGTTCTTCAAAGGTTTTGCGTGACACGCCAACTAAGTTGCGCGTTGCTCGGCAACTGAAAAATAAATAAGAGGAAGCCACTGTTGACCAAAGTAAATGTTGCTCGTTCCGATTTCGTGGTGCTGCTGCCATGGGACACTCTATCATACAGCGTCGATCGTCGCTCACACTCTTACTGCATGTACGTGTTCGACCGTTTCTAGTCTATACACCCTAAGAACTTCATGTACATAGATATCGCCTCGGGTTCGAGCACTATATTTGTGAGCCGATCTTCGCATTGTAAAATTCCGATTCAATCTACTAACTCTGCGGAATCAAGGCCACCAGGCTCGTAGCGCGACCAGGCAGTGCCTTTTCAAGGACGCAGTCGACGAGGGTCGCGAGGGAACAAAGAAGCACGACGGATGTTTCCCAGTCCCAAGAAGAACATGACGACTCGCTCGAGGCCAATGCCGCCGCCCGCGTGGGGCGGGGCGCCCACGGCGAAGGCCTCGAAGTATTCCTTGAGACCATCGCTGTTCGGCTCGACGCCGTGCTCCTTCATGCGCTCAGCAAGTAGCTTGGAGTCGTGAATACGCTGAGCGCCGCTCAATATTTCTTCGCCACGCATGAAGAAGTCGTAGGAGTTAGAGAGTTTGGGGTTCTCGGGATCAGGCATGGTGTAGAACGGCCGGATCTCCAGGGGGAACTTGTCGAGAATATAGAAATCAGTGTGGTACTTGGCGTGGACGAGTCTCCCGAGCAGCTTCTCCTGCTCGGTGTTCAGGTCTTCGTACTCACCAATGTCCGGGTACCCGTTTTCTCTGAGCATCTTGATACCCTCGTGGTAGTGAAGCCTCACCATCTCGCCGTCCGGAACCAAGAACTCCTCGACGGGGTACTGTTTGCGGACGGTAGCAATGTCATCGCCGTGGCGGGCCTTGAGCTCCTTGAAGATGAACACGAACATTTCGGCAAGTAGAGCCACCACCTCATCATAGTGCTCCTCAAAGGCCATCTCCAGATCCAAGCCCATGAACTCTGTCATGTGGCGGTGGGAGTTGGAGTTCTCGGCGCGGAAGACAGGAGCGACCTCGAAGACGCGCTCGTAGTCGGCAGCAATCAGCATCTGCTTGTAGAGCTGGGGAGACTGCGCGAGGAATGCATCGCGCTTGAAGTAGCCCACCTTGAACACGCTCGAACCACTCTCGCTGGCGCCTCCGATCAGCTTCGGAGTATGAATCTCGATGAAACCTCGCTTAGAAAGGAACTCTCGAAACAGAGACCCCACAGCAGCTTGTATGCGGAAGATCGCCTGGTTAGTTGGAGTTCGCAGGTCGATAACGCGAGAGTCCAGCCGAGTGTCGAGATTGACTACAGGGAGTCCCTGAGCTTCGGCCTCGGCCTCAGATCGGACGCAGTCCTCGAACTGGATTGGAAGCTGCTCAGGCGTCGCGCTGATCACCCAGAGCTCGCGGATCTGAATCTCAGCGTTCTTCACAGTAGCAGATTTGATGGGCTCCGGCGAAGCGTTCACCACACCAGTGACCAGAACGATGGACTCCAGGTTGATGCTCCCGGCCCACTTGACGAACTGCTTGCTGATCAACTTGTTGTCGACAACCACCAGTCCCTGGATAATGGCCGCCTTCGGGGCTTGGCGGAGCTCGAGGAAGCACATCTTGTTGCCTTGAAGGCGGCGATTGTGGACGCGGGCGCGGAAAACGACTTCCTTTCCCGCCCAGCTCTCGTCGATTTCAGTGATATCTGCAACACGAGGCCACGAAGTCTTGTCCGAGGCTCGGCTCTGGATCAGGGGGTGCACGCCATACTTTCCCTCGCTGACGTCGGGCTCGCCCGCCTTGCGCTGCTGCTCCTCCGCGGCCACTCGGGCAGCGGTTGCCGCCTTCTTCTCGGCCTTCTCCTTTTCCTTCTGGAGCTTCTTGAGAGCGCTCTTCGTCAGAGGCTTCCCCTCTGCGTCCAAGGTAACTTGTTCGACTTTCTGCGGTAGGTCCGACATGTCCAGAAGCGTGTTGTGAGGGATGAAAAGGTATGTTAATCAGTCATGCACCTTTGGCGCCCAGCTACATCACAGAACCTTAACCACAGGGTATTTCGGCGAGCTTCGAAGCGGGTGACCAGCAATGGGTGGTTAGTTTGCTATGTATTCACATAGGAAATATATTTGCAATCTAAAGACTTAATCGGCCGATTTTTGTTTATTTATACACTAAAGCGCCCGTGGAGTTCAGGTGCTGAGCCAAGCCGTTTTCTCTAAATTTACTTCACCCGCAGAAATCTGCTTCGCGCGCTTGCGAGCTGCCGGTGTAGCTCCCAAATTATCCAGATAAGGCTGGAACACCTCTAAGATCTCGGCGAAGGCGCCGTTGGCCTCTCCTGCCAAACGGATCGCGCGAGTGAGATTCGGACTCTCTTTGCCCTCCTTGACGAACACATCTGAGCTGTGCACGGTAGGGTGCGATATCGATTTTTCGAGAAGAGCCGCTAGCGAGTCGATGGATACCAGCGTGGGCATAATTTTGCCCTGTACATACCCAAGCTCATCCTCAGCCGCCGATTTTGTGATCATCCTGGCAATACCTCGCAGAGCGAACGCTGTGGTCTGAGAGTGCCTCAATTGAAGGGCGAGGTGTCTGTCTACCGATCTCCTGAATATAGCCCCAAAGCGTGTTTTCAAAAACAGCAGTTTCGTCATTTCTATGCCAGTGATCAAGCGATGCTGGAGCTTCAGGAGTTCCTTCCGTGCGACCTGCGCCTTGGTGTCCGAACGACTTTCAAGGGACCTCGTGAATTTGGCAATTTTCTTCTCGAATGCAGTTTCGGGCTTGTATAAATTAGTAGGTGTGGTTCCATGGACCTTGACGTGCTGGTCGTTCGCACCAGGGGCAGCTGATGCTGGATGCTGAAGGATGGCCTGTGTGTTGGTGAGCGCATTGCCGTGTGTGGCGGATGGAAAGCCCTCTTTGGGGTTTCCTCTGGTCCCGGCGGCAGAACTCTTGGCGTTTTTGCTGTGTTCTTTGGCAGGAGTCAGCACCTTTATCTGGTCATCTATGAGTTTCGTGAATGCCGCATGAATATCCTCCCAGATGACGCGGTCTCCATCTACGTCCGAATAAATGGACTTCCGGCGGCGTGGATCATGCTCTGCGATGACAAGGACCTCGTGCCACGCAGTCAAAGCACAGAGCTGCCCAGGGTTGCGACCGAGACCATCTATCAGTGAGCCATTCTTGTCGAAAGGGGCGGAGTCGCTGATAGGCTTGCCTCTAAACAGCGGACCAAGGCTCATATACGCACCAAAGATCTCGCGAACTGCCTGCCAGGTCAAGACTAACGCAATTGCATATACCGGCAATAGCAGATACGAGGGTTTGAAGCCTGAGAGCAGAACAGTTTCGCCGACGCGTCGGCTGATAAATAAACGCGCGGTGATCCTAGCAAAACGCTGGCGTAGCGGGAAGTATACAACGTTGGTGATGGCCGTCGAAATGGCCCATTGCATGATAGCAGGCCAGCCACACCGACGCAAGCGGTTTCGCAGGCGCGTAGACGGCTCCATCCCGTTCTCCTCCGGTCTCAGAGTAAGCACGTTGGAGTCAGAAGCCAGGAACTGCACGGAGGCCACGCAACATAGAGTCACGATCAAGGTGAGGTAGTATAGAAAGTTTTCATTGATCACATACCAGTTGATCGTCTTGTGGATCGCCAACGTCTCTGGGATGCCCTGCAAGTGTGTTTGGGGCTCCGCGCTTTCGACGCGGTAAGATCGTAGACGCGGGGACAAGGCCCCCACGCTGAATAAGTATCCAGAGAGCCAGAACGCGCTAAGTGCTACGTATGACGAAGGAGATGTGAACTTGCCCACCAGTTCTGCAAACATGCTGGGGTATGCGATCCTCTCAGTCCGCAAAGTGACCTTTTGCATGATCAAAATGCTAATAGAAGCCGCAAGAAGGGCAAGGCTCCGTCGCACTGAGACTGTCCTAGGAAACACAAATGCCAGGAACAATGCAGTGACGATGTTGGCATAGGTCAGAAGGAGCGCGGCCTGGTGGAAGCGCTTCTTCATCACATTATCGAGCAAGCCGATATATGGCACGCATCTCCTGTCCACCTTCCGCTTCGGCAGCAGACGGATCACTGAGGCCATCTGCCTCTACTCCAGCTGTCAAGCGGCTATTGGTACCTCCGGCTCCGTGTGTGTGTGTTCAACCGCACGCAAGTTTCCAGAGCCAGCTTTCACGTGACCAAACGCATAAACATTGGCAGATGCTCGATGGGAGGGCAGAAGCGTGGCCGCAGCCTGAACGATTGAGTATATGAGAGAGAGCTCGCGCAAGACTATGCGTACTTTATGCAAGCGACTTTCCGAGTGACTTCAGACCGTGGCGCTTAACGCATTATTATACATGGGCTGAGCTCATCCGTGCGGTTTTGCCAACAGAGGCCTGAACGACCATTACAGTGCTAGAACTGAAGACATAACCTGATGTACCGATCCTGCACACGAAAGATTGTGTATTAGATTGTCTATGTATATAGTGACCTGGCCCGGTCTGTACAATAGGTTCGAGACCTATTCTCTCGGTGTGAGACAAAGGTCTCGGAAGCCCTGGCTAAATGAGGTAAAGGGAGCGGTGGCGGATAATTAGGTGTGGGTGTGGACTATTAGTAATGAAAACCACGCCGCGGCTGCGGCCTTACGGGCTCGTGTTCAGATGCCATGCGTAAATTTTTCAAGAACCCTAGGTTAAAAACTTAACTTTTTTTATCCTAGTAAAAAAAAGAGATTGAAAAAATGTCAGCCGACGAGGCCCAGCAGAGCGTCCCCCAAGTTGAGAACGGAGCCATCCGCCAGAATTACGATGAGAGTGTTGACACCTTCGATGCTCTGGGCCTGAAGGATACCCTTCTCCGTGGCGTTTTCGGTCATGGTTTCGAGTTCCCCTCGACCATTCAGCAGCGCGCCATTCTCCCCATCATGGAGGGCCACGATGTTCTCGCCCAGTCTCAGTCTGGTACTGGTAAGACTGCCACCTTCACCATCGGTGCTCTTCAGCGCATTGACGAGACCAAGCGCACCACCCAGGCTCTCATCCTGGCCCCCACCCGTGAGCTTGCCCTCCAGATCCAGAGCGTCGTCCACCGTCTCGGAGAGTTCATGAACGTCTCGTGCCACGCTTGCATTGGCGGCACCTCGCTTGAGGCTGATATGGATGCCCTCCGCAGCGGTGCCCAGGTCGTTGTCGGAACCCCCGGCCGTGTCCTTGACGTCATCCAGCGCAGAATCCTCGACACGCGCGACATCAAGCTCTTCGTTCTCGATGAGGCCGATGAGATGCTTAGCCGTGGTTTCAAGGAGCAGATTTACCACGTCTACACCGTCCTTCCGGAGAACTTCCAGATCGTGCTGATGAGCGCCACCATGCCCCCTGAGGTTCTTGGCGTGACCAAGCAGTTCATGAAGAACCCCGTCACCATTCTTGTGAAGAAGGACGAGCTGACCCTCGAGGGTATCAAGCAGTTCTACATCGATGTCAACGAGGAGAAGTACAAGATTGTCACTCTCTGTGACATCTACGAGACCATCACCGTCTCCCAAGCCGTCATCTTCTGCAACACCCGCCAGTCGTGCGAGGTCGTCAGAGATGCGCTAGAGGAGAACGACTTCGTCGTCTCCATGATCCACGGTGACATGGAGCAGAAGGAGCGTGACATCATCATGAACGAGTTCCGCACTGGTTCTTCGCGTATCCTTATTGCCACTGACCTTCTGGCTCGTGGTATTGACGTCCAGCAGGTCTCGGTCGTCATTAATTTCGACTTGCCCAAGGATCTCTCCTCTTACCTCCACCGTGTCGGTCGTGGTGGTCGTTTCGGTCGCCGTGGTGTCGCCATCAACCTCGTCACCGAGGAGTCCAAAAACCAGCTCCGCATGATCGAGCAGTACTACTCCACGGTCATCGAGGAGATGCCTAATGACGTTGCGCAATACATGTAAAGCTGCCTTCTAATGCTCAGTCTTTTTAGGGTATTTATTATTCCTATTATATAAATCAATCTACTATCATTATAAGTGATGCCGAAGCAGTGTAGCCAGCTTGGAGTACGCGCCACGATCTTGACTCTGTCGTATGGTTTTATTACTGAACTCGATTTGTTGGCTAGCGCTGTGAAATCGTTCTCAGACCCAATACGCAAAGCAAAATTCCACTTTTATTACTGAACTCGATTTGTTGGCTAGCGCTGTGAAATCGTTCTCAGACCCAATACGCAAAGCAAAATTCCACTAGTCGTGCTCTAGAAAATCTATATGTGTAGTGTGGCTGCGCAACACGCCGTCGTGAAGCATCGTTCGTTGAGGTAGTACTTTAAAAGGTCTGAGAATAATGCCAAACAAGTACATAAAAATAGAAGCTTTAACGAAAAAACTAGAGAGCGCCTACGTACTTGGTGTTCATGGCTAGTCTTTATGGCCTCGAGCACGGTGATGGCTCGGATCTGATGCATGACATTCGAGCCCGGCTCTCAACGGTTCAGAAGTCGCGAACATTGAAACGCTTGGAGCCGCCTGCGCCAACATAGTCTCCTGCTACCTGCCCGTTGCCTTTGAGGATGTATTGATATGACATGAGACCGTCCAGACCAACCGGCCCACGCGCATGCAGCTTGTTCGTTGAAACGCCGACTTCCGCACCAAAGCCGTACCGGTAGCCGTCCGCGAAACGCGTCGAAGCATTCCAGTAGACGCCAGCTGAATCAACTGCGCGCAGGAATTTGTTGGCCACCTTTTCGTCCTCTGCCACGATTGCGTCCGTGTGATGTGAGCCGTTGGCATTAATGTGGTCGATTGCCTCCTGGACGTTCTCGACTTGCTTAACTCCAATAGTGAAGGACAAAAACTCTGTGGCAAAATCTTTCGGATCGGTAGACTGCTTCAAATAATGTTCTGAGCCGATCTCCTGCGAGACGCGGTCGTAGACCTCCTTCTGGGCCAACACAGTCACTTTGCTATCAACAAGATCAAAGATGCACTTTCGCGTAGCTTCGTGGGCATCTTTGTGAACTAAAAGAGTCTCGACCGCATTGCATCCAGCTGGGTAATTAGTTTTGGCATCGACAACGATCCGCGCCGCCATGGCGGGGTCTGCGGATGCGTCCAGGTAGATGGAGCATCGGCCGTCTGCGTGACCTAGGACAGGAATCGTTGTGCTTCTCTTGATTTCCCGAACAAGCTCGTTGGAGCCTCGCGGAATGACCATGTCAATCAGCTCATCGCAATGCAGCAGCTCGCTGACCGCGTCGCGCGTTGTGATCAGCTGAAGAGCATCCACGGGAACAGGAGTGCGACTGAGTGCGTCCTGCACAAGAGACTGAATCAGTGCAAAAGTATGTGAGGACTCCTTCCCGCCTTTCAAGATGGCGGCATTCCCGCTCTTGATAGCAAGAGACCCTACCTGGGCGATAACCTCCGGACGAGCTTCGAAAATTACCAAGAGAACACCAATAGGGCTGCTGACCCGGTAAAGATGGAGGCCCTCGTCGAGCTCGCGGTCGAGCGTCACCTTGTTCGTGGGGTCCTCAAGAGCGGCGACGTCCAGAACGCCCTGCAGCATCGTGTCGTACTTGGCGTCCGTGAGCTCGAGTCTCTTGATCAACGAGGGACTCAGCTCATTGGTTTGCGCGGCTTCGATGTCAAGCCGGTTGGCCTTCAGCACCCTGTCCTTGTTATCGCGAAGCCGATCGTGAATGGCCTTGAGAGCCGCCGTCCGGCTGTCGTTGGACGCGATTTTGAGCTGGTTCGCCGCAGCTCGGGCACGTTGAGCTAACTCCATCTCCCTCCCGATAGGTTCCGAGTCCTTGGACGGAACACGAAGGCAGCCAAACTTGTTGTACAAACAGTGTACTCCTCTGGGCCCGAACGAGATCTGAGTAGGGTTACAAATCACCAGCGCCCTCTATCGCTTATGACTCTGAGGGCAGAGTGAACAGTACTAGGCAGGGCTCAGGCAAGCCGAAGCGGACGCGGCAACACCAAACGGCGCGGAGACTGGCCAATGTCATGTCCTTGACGAACGAGCTAATCGCTCTGCGTGATCAATTTCGAGGCGGTCGAGAAGCCCAGCAAGCCCAGCTTCTCACTGATCTGATGCGTATGCTCCAATCGGCACAGTGGGAGTCGATTTTGGAGTCGAGTGAGGAGCTGGCAATAACTTTGAACGAGCTCGTCGACTCTTGCACACCTACTCTGGGTGCTCATCTCAAGGGAGCCCTAGAAATAGCTGTAAAACGATACTGCAGCTCCCAGAAAACAACCCCTCTTGGACTGACATGCATACACACGGCGCTAGCGGTGCACTCGCGCAAGCATCGGTATATGACGGGTGACCATCTCGCTCATCTGGAGCTCTTCTCTTCGGAAAGTAGCGATCTGCCGGCGCTCTCAGTCGAGCACGATGTGGCCTCGTACTTTGAGAGCTGCGCGGCTATTTTCTCCCACAACGGTGACTGGAAGACTGCATCCATCCATGCGGCGTTGGCAGCTAGTCTTGGCCCTTCTCTAGAAAGAGTTCGTATTTCGGTGCTGACAGAGCTGATAGCGAATGGATATTCCAGTGGGTTTCCAAGGGCCGTGTGGTCCAATCTGGCGTGTCCCGTAGTAGCACAGTTCAGCCAGTTCTTTTCGGAGAAGACACTGAGAAGCTGGGAGCAGCTCGCCGTATTTTTCGATGAGAACGCTGACACGTTCAGATCATTCGAGCTGGAAGACCATGCCAGGAGAGCGCTTGCTACCTTCTGCATCCAGCTAACCGTTACTCTGATGGAACGTGTGACGATGGCACCAGTACAGGCCATATTGGGCCCATTCCTCGACAGAGGCCTAGCTTTGAACGACTTGCTCAATGCTGGACTCAACGAAGTGTGCGAGTTTCGTGAGGATTTAATATTATACAGAGAACCTAGAGACGGTGCGAACTCAGATGACGTCTGGCTTCAAGAAGTTGTGGGTCTAGCAGCGTCTTTGCAGGGAGAATTGTGAACTCTGGTACGCACTGTCTTGCGTCTACGATGCGAATATTCCTTTTTTGTTTGCTCATGTTCAAATTCTCATGTGGGAGTGGGCTTAGGCGGCTAGTCATGACATGTCTCCCTCTGAACTGGAGCTGCTGGTCTGTTGCTGCCTCATTATATGGTTTTGTATTCCTATACCCGGTCTATCCTCTCCTAGAAAGTGGTTCGGATATTGATGAGCCGCGCTGGTTGGACCCTCAAATCTTTGGGCTAGGCGCTCCGAATACTGCGCCGCGTAGATGGCCTCTCTTTGAGCTGCGCGAGAACGCAAATTGTAGGCCTCGTGCGCGTGCGTGTAATTAGCCCAGTAATCTGGTCGCTGGGCTGAGCCTTGCAGCATTTCACGCCCCGGAAACATGCTATCTTCGCCATTCATCGAAGGGTATGCCGTGCCCCTGGTTGCTTCGTAGTGTTGCGCGCCGCCTGACATGTTCGAGTTCTCCATGTGATGCGAGCGGTCAGTGATTAGTTTCGGTGGCGAAGTTAAGCTGCTTGCGAGGGGTGAAGGAGGTATGCCGTTGACCCACTGGTTGAATGCAGGATTGGTGCGCGCAGCCTTTGCTATGATCTGGCGGAGGCGCGCGCTGTTTTGCGGTGAGTAAAGGATTGGGTTCAAGTCAGCGATGAATAGCGGGTACAAATCATCCAAGATATTCTCCTTCTTGGCCATGTCCAGCGCTCTCTCAAAAGGGATCCAAACTCCTTTGAAGTTCATGACACCCATTTTGACTACGTGGCGGACTCGCTCGCCCTTCAAGACGCCATCGCGTCTTCCGCGTGTGATATCCGCGGAGTTTAGAAGTTTTGTGCCGTTAATCATGTTGTTGTCACATCGGCGCGTGACAGGCATCCCTCGGTGCTCAACAACAATGCACAGAGTACCCTCCTGTTCCCATGCTGCGGTTGAGACTCTATTACGAGGAGCCCTTGAAGGGATCTGTTGCCCTGGGCCGTCTCTTGGAATGTGGATATGGCCGGTAAGGGAGGGGAACTTTTTGAGGATGTGTAACTGTCGGAGCGATATGAGCGAAGCGGATGGACCTTGCGGCAGCACTGGAGATAGCGCAGGTACGTCAACACTCTCATTTTGTTTACTCGAACTTGACACAATGCTTTTGCCGGCCGAAGGACTTGATCTAAGTCCACTGCGTGACTGGTAATAGTCGATGTTTTGTCCAGGGAAATTCGGCCGTTTTTCGGTAAACAATCGGTTGTTAGACTTAGATACCATTGGTCGGGACGCCTCGTGATAAGAGGGTCTTTCTTGCGGGGACTGTAAATATTCGTGTTGAGCTCGCGTATCGTACTGGTAGGCGGCTTGGTGAAGAAGCTCCTGCTCCCTACTTCCTCTTGAGGGGTACTGGTCGTATCTGTAGTACCGTGGACTCTCACCGTAGAATTTGTTGTTGTGATCTGCCGTCCACGTAACACCGGACGTCGAGATGTCTTGCGCTGTCCTTGGCTGTTGCCACTGCTCCTGCTGTCCTCCCTGGGGTTCCCGGAACGGCTTCTGGCCATGAGTCAGAGTTCCATTTGCGGAATCTCCACTCGTGGCTACGTCTTTTCTTTTGAGGCGCCGGGACGGTTCTTTATTTGTGAACTCGTCATCTGATTGACTTTCAGAGGCTGTATAGTCTGCGTCGGAATTCGAATCATCCACCAGGCTCTCGTCATCGTTGAATGAGCTGTTCTCGTCGGTGTACCGCGACATTTGTGTATCACCTGGGTGCGACACTTGATCCTGCATGCAGCAATGTCGAGCTGTGTCGTTATCGAATTCGTCTTCCCAGTTTAGGCACAAAGCCTCGTGAACGTGCAACGTTCGCCCCTTATAAAAGAGGATCGAGGAAGCGTCACTATACTTCGACGAATCACTCAAATTAATGTGACTGTTACAACGATCTAAGGCATAAAAAAGGCTATTTCACCTCAAGTTGGCGGTGTGTCCTGCATCAAACATGCATACCTGGCCAATCGCGAGGGTCTGACATGCGATCTACCCAGCCCCCGAGGACACGATGAAACAGCAACTCAGTGTGAGATGTCATGTCTGTTCCAGAGTTTATAGTAGCGCAATTTACATAATTTAGCAATTATTCCATGGACAAAGCATTACTACTTACGAAACTGACCACGCATTGACCAAACGTATCACACATATTCAGTTTCTTTTGCAGTTGCACATGCACCACTCGATATTAGGTTTGATACCCGGAGCGCTAATGTGAAAGCTCGGACGAGAGAATTATTCGAGTAAGGTTGGAAGTTTCGATCCTCGCCAACTTTATACGTTGCTTCTCACCTGAGGTGACCGCACACTCGCTGTCAATAGATTATACAGATGACATTAACATTCTGTTGGTAGAGTTACCGTCGAGACCTATACCCTGTGCGCAGGCGACCCATATGCCAAAGTGATGTTACCTTGCAGGTTGATGGCGGAATTCTTAAACCCGGTATCTTAAAACGCACCACAAAAAATAATGCCAGATTTACGGTTGTGATACGGTATGCGTCGCATCTTGCAGCGGGGTCGCTGATATTGAGCGGGCGGTAGCATCCGTCAGCGTGGCGTCCGAGCTCCCTCTGGATGTCTGCTCCGGAGTCATTCTATCAAAACAGTCTCCGTCCGGCTGAGTGAATGGTAATAACCCTACAGCGCCCAAATATACATACGTCTACTTATGGATATATTAATGTGCATACAGTTCAAAAGTCGTTCAGCTTCTTCGTTCGCTCCTCTGTTCTTACATTTGTTATAGTGAATGTACAAGGAAAGGTGAGACCACCAAGTGCAAGGTCAATCGATTATTTATCTAGCTATTTCCTGGACTAGCACTAGATATTGGGCCCCACGCGAGAATCGCTGAGGACCCCTGGCCCTGCCTAACAACGTCCATCCTCCGTTCAGTGTGAGCTCGGGCCTTTCAGTGTTTCGCTGTGCTAGCCACATAAAACAAATGATTCGACTACTCTTTGCTGCTTTAGGGGCGCTTGGGATCTCCGCGCTGGACGTAGCTGGAGTAGCACCGCAAGACCAGCACTTATATCAGCCAGACGCTGACAATACGTTTGGCTGTCTCAGCGACCCCTCGATCCGCATTCCATATTCCCAGGTCAACGATGATTATTGTGACTGTCCTGATGGCAGCGACGAGCCCGGAACGGCGGCATGCTCCAATGGGAAATTCTGGTGCGCCGGAAGCAAACAGTACATCCCGAGCAGGCTTGTGGATGACGGTGTATGCGACTATGAAGTATGCTGCGATGGCAGTGACGAACGGCCCGGTCTGTGCCCAGATCGGTGCGCCGAAGTGCAAGCGAAACAGCGCGAGAAAGAAAGGCTGGAGCTCGAGTTCTTCGAGGAAGGCGTGCGACTGCGGGGCGAGATGGTGCAGCAGGCATCAACGAGAAAGGCTGAGCTCGCACGAAGCGTGGAAGACTCCGAGGAGACAGTGACGTCCCTGCAGACCCAGCTTCAGGCGCTAAGCGACGAGCTTGCGCGAGCCGAAGAGCAAGACCTAGAATCAAACACCGACCCCGAGTCCGCTCAAGCGATGCTTGAGGTCCGCAACGCCTTGCGCGAGACAGAGACGCTGCAAGGGATCATGTATGAGAAGTTCTTGCAGCTACGCGACGCCTACCACATACTCGATGAGACGCTCTCGACCATGAGCGAAGAGTACAACCCCAACTTCAACGATCCTGCTGTCAAAGAGGCCATCAAGGTCTGGAAGGAGCACGACGCCCCGGACACATCGTTCCCGGCTACGCGAAACCTACTGGACGATATCGAGCAGCTCGATCGCATCAAGATCGCGAAGCTGGACTCGATCCAAGAGGAGGGCTGGAAGTCAATTGCATCGAATCTTCTACCACCAATTCTGTCAAAGCGGCTTTTGGTTGGTCGTGGTGATGCGTCTACCACTGGACCCAATGCCCAGAAGGTGCAAGAGAAAATCGACGAGGTGTCTGCAAGCCTCGAAGAAGCCGAGAAAACCCTCAAGCTGGATTCCAAGCTGCTTGCCGTTGACTCCGACTTCTGGGGCCCGGATGACGTCGGACGGAGCTCTGAAAATCTTTGCGTTTCCGTCACTAGGGGTGATTTCACTTACGAGGCTTGTCTCTTCGGAACTGCGGTGCAATTGGACGGATACCACAAGGTCCAGCTAGGTCACTCCACGGGCCTGAGCAGCGAAGATGTTATCGAATTTGTGGGAGGCGATCGTTGCCCGAACGGGGTCAACAGGTCCCTCACGCTCCTGCTCGAATGCGGCCATGCCACAGAGGCCTACTCAGTCGAGGAGCCCGACGTGTGCCACTATGTTGCCAAGGCGAAGAGTCCGATTGTGTGCCGAAGAGAAGCTAGCCCGAATGACAGTATTCAACATGATGAACTATAACCTTAAATTTACATACAGCGAAAGCAAGAGGTCACAACCCGGTTGCTATAGTTACGAATGCCAAACGCCTCAACGCTCGTACTACGGTGGTGAGCGAGCGGAGACAATCCATGCGTGTGTGTGCATGTGTGTGTATGTGTGCGTGTGTGTGTGTGTGTGTGTGTGCGCATCGCTGCATCTGTGTGATTAGGTTAAAAATTCTTGAGAGGGATTGATTTGGTCGAGCTCCTTAGGTATAGATGAGCGATGTCTTCGCGCTTTGTGCCTTCAAAACCCCTCTCGATGGATCTGAAGATGCTTTGAGAACAGTTTTACGCGCAGGTATGCCTGTAAACATAAGGTATGGCGAGCTCCGTGACGACAGCGACTTCGACTCCCAAGCTGGGCTCCTACATTTGGTCTGTGCTTTCGCAGAAGGGGACGAGGAGCGTAGAGTGGCAGCAAGCCTTATCGATGTGCTCTTTGAATACGGCGCCAACTGGATGCTTCTCGACGGCCAGAACAGAACGCCCGGCGACATAGCCTACGAGCGGGGACTCAATGAGCTCTACGACAAATTTGTTCAAGCAGGATTCAGATCTGAGATCGTCCTTCAGAAATTCCTGGAAGAGAGTGATGACGAAGGAGAGGAAGATGGTCGAGGCCTCGCGGAGGAGGCAGTCGAGGGCCACAACAAGAAATTTCTGAGCGACCAGCTGAGCTACAATGAGCATGCGCTGACGACGACTGAGCAGGATGGCGTAATGATGGACTGGGAGACTCCGATCATGCAACGAAGTGCTGAACTGATCGCCAAGCCCGGAGGCACTGTACTTAACATCGGCTTTGGCATGGGCATTATAGACGGATTTATCCAAGACAGGAACCCTGAGAAGCATTACATTGTAGAGGCTCACCCCGACGTCCTGAAGAAAATGAAGCAGAGCGGATGGTACGACAAGCCGAACGTCGTCGTTCTTGAAGGCACATGGAAGGAGCAGCTAAAGGGCTTGCTGGACCAAGGCATTCAGTTCGACGGTATTTATTATGATACATTCAGTGAACACTATGAGGACATGCTGCAGCTGTTCGATTATGTGGTAGGCCTTCTCAGCTTCCAAGGCGTCTTTTCGTATTTTAACGGGTTGGGTGCCGATCGACAGGTTTGCTATGACGTTTACAAGCAGGTGGCAAAGTACAACCTCAAGGATTACGGCCTACAGCTCGACTTCGAGGTCATACCCTTATCTGTATCTAATTCGACCTGGAAGAACATCAAGCGAGAGTACTTCAAGCTCAATGACTATGCCTTGCCCATCGTCACGTTTGCCGGAGAGCTTGAGGAGGAGGAAGGAGAGCTCCTTCAATAGAGATAGGCGCTATCTTTACCTGTAAATATATAAGTTATGTTTCAGAATGAGCACAATGAGCTGCATTCAACTCCGCATTGTGCTGGGGCTCGTATTTCGTTTGCCCAATGGGACCTCGTATTTATGTGATCATATGCCCTTTCAGTAGCTTGGAGGCGTCGAGACGCCGAATGCACGTCAGACCCTGATCCTCCGTCCTCTCGCTCACATGCATCATGCACGTCTGTTAGGTGTCTGAGGTATATATAGAAAGGGAAAAACCATCGAGCATATACAAACACATACGCTCTCTTGAGTATCCCCCAATCTCAGACTGGATACTAAACGCGTTTCCTAGAGACTTCGTGCAGGTTAACCTTCCCTTATCTCTCTCGGTGCTGTGTGCTGCATAGTTCAGAACGCGCCACGAAGAGCTCTGATTATTCATCCTCATACGCAATACTGTCAGAGCGTTGACGCGTCAGTGATAAATATAATCATCAGTGCCCCAAGTTTTTTTTTCAAGCCAGATGGATTACATCCAGCAGTACTGGCCGACTAAAGGACTTCCAACGGCAGTTGCGGTTCCTCTCAATGTCATACTGTTGGTTGCCTCGGTCGTTGGGCTGAATCTGCTCTCTCAGCTGTTTTATCGGATATTGTTTCCGTATCGCGCTCCGCTGGTACCGTACCTGTTTCCGTGGATCGGATCAGCCGCAACCTATGGCCAAGCTCCTTACGAGTTCTTCGAGAGCAACCGCAAGAAGTATGGCGATGTCTTCTCGTTCGTTATGTGCGGTCGCGTCATGACTGTGTGCTTGGGACCGCGCGGCCACGACTTCGTTTTTAACGCCAAGTTGGCGGATGTAAGTGCGGAAGAGGCCTACAAGCATCTGACCACCCCTGTGTTCGGAGAGGGTGTCATTTACGACTGTCCTAATGCACGATTGATGGAACAGAAGAAGTTCGCCAAGCAAGCGCTCACGAGAGATGCGTTCCGCTCTTATGTGCCCAAGATCGTTCAGGAGGTGCTCGACTACATCAACAACCCCGCGAAATTCTCGCCCCCTGGCGAGGAGGTCGAGGTTCTTAAGGTCACGCCCGAATTGACGATCTACACGGCCTCTCGCACCCTCATGGGCGATGAGATGAGAAGCAAGTTCTCGGCCCGCACGGCTCAGCTTTACTCGGACCTAGACAAGGGATTCCAGCCGCTCAACTTCGTGTTTCCAAACCTCCCTCTGCCTTACTACAAGCGCCGCGACATGGCTCACGACGAGATCCAAGGCCAGTACCTAGACGTCATCAGGCGCCGTAAGGCGAACGAAAAGCCCGGAGATTTCAATAGAGATCTGGTGGATGCCATCATGAACTCCAGCACCTACAAGGACGGCGTGAAGATGACCGATGAGGAGATCGCGAACCTCTGTATTGGAGTTTTGATGGGCGGCCAGCACACCTCCTCTGCCACGTCTGCGTGGATTCTGCTTCACCTGGGAAGCTCGCCGCACTACCAAGACATGCTGTACGAAGAGCAGAAGCGAGTTCTTCAGGGCAACGACCTATCCTACGATGACCTGCAAGAAATGCCGCTGCTCAATGCCGTGATTCGAGAGACGCTGCGCTTGCACTCGCCGCTGCACTCGATTTTCCGGAAGGTCATGCGTCCGCTTGCTGTGCCCGGCACAAACTACACCGTGCCGAAGGGCCACTATGTCATGGTCAGTCCTGGACACACGCACACGCACGACGAGTGGTTCAAAGAGTCGAGCACCTTTTACCCGGAGAGGTGGCTCGATCCCGAAGAGGTGGAGAAGGTCACCCAGTCGTCCAAGTCCGAGACGGTCGACTACGGGTTTGGCAGTGTGACGAAGGGCGCCAGCTCCCCCTTCTTGCCCTTTGGTGCGGGCCGACACCGATGCATTGGTGAGCAGTTCGCTATGCTGCAGCTCGGAACGATCATCACAGTGATCGTGCGCCACCTAAAATGGACCCTACCTGAGGGCGGAGCGTTGCCGCCTATCGACTTCCAGAGCATGGTGACCCTTCCTGCCGAGCCCGCCAAGATCGTTTACATGAGGAGAGACGAGGGGCAGCAGCAATCGGGCTCGGCTTGATCACAGACTAGGAAGATCAAGCGAGGAGTGCGATACACCTTAAAAACAAAAAGAAAGAAAAAAACAACAAACGAAAAACTAGAGAAAACTCTTTAACGAATAGGTATGATGATGCAAATATTTGAGCACAAAGCTCGGCTTGACCAGTCTCGGATTCGCGAGCCGGTAGATGGAGCCCTCCTACAATCTTTCCTTGGCCACGCACTGGACTTGCAGGTCCACGAGTTCGCAGAGCTGGACCCAGTCGTAATGAGTCGCGTAAGCACGGACTGTGTGCCGCAGCCATTCGCAAAGGTCCAAAACAGAAGTCCATGCGCTATCCTCACGAATGGCACCCGTGATGTATTCACAGAAAGCCTCAGCGTCCTCTGCGGTTGGTGTCTCTGTGTTCTTGACCCAATCCTTGACGACCGCCCGAACTTCTTCAGGGCTGTAGGCACCCATGAATTTAGAGCTTTTAAATAGTGGCGGACCCGTGAACAACGCAGGAGTCTCGGGCGTGACGTAGTCGTCTTCATTTAGGAGAATCTCTTTCCGAATTTGGCTGGGGAGTTCTGCCAGAACGTTCATGTCGATCTCTTCATACAGATCCACCTTCCGGTCCCCATCCGAGCCGACCAATTGAGTCAGAGTCATGCCTCTCTTGCGCTTTCTTGGTGGAATGGCAATCATCGGTCGTTTCGAGGGAGGCGTCTTGGCGCCAGCGGCCTTGAGATCTGTGATCAATTGCTGATCAGCGTAGAACTCTTTACCCAGGGGTTCTTTGACCTTGAGGTGTAGGCCTAGTCCCCTCAGATCGAGAGGATGGAACTCGAATGACTGTACGAGCGACCTGACCATTTTCATGAGCTCATCTAAGGTTGTTTTCGGCTGGACCAATCTACTTCGACTCTTGATGTCGCTGAGACCGTGTCCAAGATGCTTTGGGGAGATGAAGGGAGCCCCTTCAGCTTTGATGTAGACTTTTACTGTGAGAAGCTCCATCAGACACCCGGAGTCTACGAGCCTCTTCCACAGCTCTTCTGTGCACTTATCTGCAAAGTCCAGCTTCTCGGTCTCTGTGACAACGCGCACACCCCAGCCGACGTCAATACCCACCGATTTGACGGGAATCTGAAGACTAGACACATCGCTGGTGTCCATCCCGCGGGAGTAATTATAGAGCTTTTGACCCAGTGCATTTCCCAGTGTTGCTTGTAAGTCAGACAAGTTGACCTGCCGAAGTTCCTCGACGGTGCCTACCTTGAGGTCTTGATTCAGCTGAAGTTGAGTGTGGCGGCCCACGCCCGGTAGATCTCGCACATCAAACGTGCTTATATCTTCCACTCCTTTCATGACACACGTTCCGGCTGGCTTGGCCCTTCTTAGTGCTAGTTTCGCGAGCAAAATGTTACTTCCCACCCCGACGCTCACATCAATTCCCGTTAGCCTTTTGACCTCTTCTCGAACACGCGCGCATATCTGCTCGACTGGAGAATCGCTTACCAGATTGGATATGTCGAGCATAGCCTCGTCAACAGAGATAGCGCTAATTTGGAGCGGGTTGAGACTGAACAAGGTATCATAAAGGTGCTTCGAGCAAGTTGCATACTCGGCAAAGTTGTACGGCAAGCAGATCAGATTCGGACACGACTGTTTGGCACGCGCAACCCACATCCCGTTTGACACGCCCATCTGCCGAGCCACATAGTTGCAGGAAGCGACGTCGGACCCGTCGCTGCCATGACTGACGCAAACGGGCTTATCCTTTAGCTCAGGGCGCTTGCTCAATGCAACAGCTACGAAAAACGAGTCGAAATCGACATGCATGAGTGTGCGTTGCGCAGGTGGAGGCGGGAGCGGCGCAGGTCGATCGACCATAAACTGCCGGCACCGCTTCCGAAGCTCAAGCTTGCTCACCGTCAAGAAGTGCAGTCGAGAATTGGCGAAGTAGTCCGCAATGAAGTTGGGTTGCATACAGTCCACGCGTTGTCTGCACCGCATGATCCATTCGATGCGAGCCCGCTCGCCCTCAGCACCGTTAAGATCGACCAGCTTCTCCAGCGCACCCTCGTCACCGTCCTTCTCGTTATTCTCCACGGCGAGCGTATCACTATAGTCAGTTTCTGGGAACTCATCAACGAGGGCGCCCGCGGAGTCAAGCGGCGGCGCACTCTGGAACACCGAATTGCCGACCACGGGTATTGTGCGGTACTTGCTCCAGTCAAGCAACCTACCCATTTTGACGCTTTCGGTCACCCAGGCCGGCTTGACGACCTTGACGTTGGCAAGCAGCTCCATTTTTCGACTTGTGAGCGACGCGGCCACGACGTGCGTGGCGTAGCTCTTGCCGCCCATGAAGGCACAGACTTGGCCGCTGTTCTCCACGATCAGTCGCTTGAGCTCCATCGCAGAGGGAATCGTGTGGCCCGTGATGTAGATGACACAATTCTTGAACACCTGCGATGCCTGTACATGCGTTTCCTTGGCCTGTGTGTCCAGCTTGATCTGCTTGTTTCGGAAATAGGTGCTGAAGCTGCCATTGTGGGCTTTGTATTCTTCGTTGGACGCCTCGCTGCCTTCAATTCTGTGGGCCTGGAGCTCCTTCGTGAATTCATGAAGCGTCATCTCCTAAACACCAGCATTTTTTTTGTGTTTGTGTGATCGCGTTTCGCCGAAACTCTCTCGTTCACCAAGGTATGTGAGGTGCTGCGAGCCCCAAATAGGCGGCGCATGGTAAAACCTTAACCTGTATATAGGTCACAACCGGCAGGGAGACCCTCGCTCTAAACACTCAATGTGTTTGAGCTTTGCCGAGACTGGAGGACAAGCTTCTTGAATAGTCTGTCATGACAGTTGAGGAAGACCGGGCCATCATCGCACTGAGAGATAAGCTTGTCCTGGAGGCGTCCAAGCCGGGCGCGGCTCCAAACCTCAGGTTTCGGTTGAGTTTGCTGCGGTGCACGGATGCGCTAGAGGCGGCGACCGCAGCTGAGGAGGAGTCGCGGCGGCTTGAGCGCCAAGGTAGGATAGACTTACTCGATTATAGAAAGAACGACGAATACTGGGAGGAACTCTATAAGGCCACCGAGCCGGGAGGAGCGTGGCGAGCACAAGAAGAGACTTATAACATACCTAGAAGTAGCAGGGCGCGGCCGCCTCCTCCAAGCCAGAGTTCGCTGCTGTACTGACAAGACAGCCTGTCCCATGCGCGCCCTGACCTAAACTTACGAGCTAGTATTCATATATTTATTGTGGCAAATTGGCTAACTTCGAGCAGCACGCACGCCCACACCGTTTGACGATTGCGCGCCGATAAAGCCAGCCAGTCCTATATTGACCCCAGGATAACCCCAGGATGGCCCAAGGTTGGCCCCAGGTTGACTCCAGGTTGAGCTCAGGTTGGCACTCGTTGAGCTTCAACCGCAGGTTCGCTCCTCTGGCTCCCTGCTTCATTGCGGGAGGTTGTGCACGCGCATAAAGTCATTCATCGAAAGCGAGCTATTCTATGTGGTGGGTCTATGCGAGTAGGACTACGTTCCGTCGAAGGGTAATGTGAGGCAGTATGCAAATTTATGTAAACTAGACGTAGCGCATGATCAGGAAATACGCGGATACGCCAAATATAATCATCATGACCACGATTCCGTAGAACCAAGTCAAGGTCTCTTCATTGCGCTGGCCCGGCACAAGCACGTTCATGCCCCACAGGCCAGTCACGATGTTCATGGGCAGCACGATAGTACCCAGCATCGAGATCTTCGACAGCACGTCGTTCATCTCGTTGTTGGTGCGCGTCATGTCGATGTTGATCTGAGCGAGATAGTTGGAGTGCGACCGCGCCAGCTGCTTCTCGTAGTGGTTGAGACTCTGCGTCATCGTCACGAGATGGTCCTGGATGTCGCTCAGGTACATGGCGATCTCGGACCGCGGGGCGCCGCTCCAATGCTCGCCCACGCGCTTGGAAAAGCCCTTGATGACATCGGCTTTGTTGCTGAGCAGGGACAGCAGGGACATGACGCGCTTGCGCGACTCGCCGATCCACCGCAGCATGTTGCCCTTCTCGCGCCACTCGCGATAGCCCGTGGAGGACGAGCCCGTTGCCGAGCTTGCCTGCGACTTGTTGTTGACGCTGTCGTTGTCGCTTTCGTCTTCGCTGTCCGAGTGCGAGCTGTGCATGCGCATGATGGCGTCGTCTATGCCCTGGACGTCCTCATCGACCGCGGTGATGAGGGGACCGTAGCCGTCAGTGATGTCGTCGATGAGCGCGTACGAGATCCAGTCGCTGCTGACGTTGAGGTAGTCGCGCAGCAGGCGGATGCGGCGGCGCACGTTGATGGTGTGCGGCGTCGGGCGGTAGTGCACGGTGATGATGCCAGTCTTGAAAACAATGGAGAAGATGGCGAGCGGCTTCAGCCGCTCGACGCGCTTGCGGCGGCGCCGCGCGGGCTTGCTGCTGGAGTGGCTGCGCTGCCCGACCGAGCCGCGCCGCCGGCGCTCGCCCTCGCCGCCGGCGCCGGCGTTGGCGTTGTCGTTCTCGGTGCTGTCCGAGTTGCCCGACTCCCAGGCCTTCACGTCGAACGAAGTAAAGCACACGAAGTAGTAGTTGTGGAAGAGCTCGACCTTCTCGCGCTTCTCGTGGAGGATGATATCCTCGGTCGTCAGGGGGTGGATCCCGAACGCGCGCGAGATCACGCGCATCTCCTCCTCCGTCGGCGAGTTGATGTCGAGCCACCAGGGCCCGGTGTCGTCCGCGCCCTTCTCGGAGCGGCCGACGGAGGGTGGCTGCGGGTAGAGGCGTGACATCGTGATCGGGTCCGGGTTGATATCCGGGAACGGGTCGCGCTGGCCCGGGTCGAGCGACGGCGCGGGAGAGCCTACGTGCGCGGCGCGCACAGGAAAGCTTTTGAGAGAGGACGACGCGGGCGGCGGCACCTGCGGCTGCTGAGACTGCGGCTGCTGCGACTGCGACTGCGACTGCGGCTGCGGCTGCGGCTGCTGGGGTAGAGGATTAGATTTGTTCGTCGGGCTCGGCGAGGCCGTGTGCGCGCGGGCGCCGGCGTGGTGGCCCGCTTGCTGCGCGCCCTGCATTGTCCAGGGGCCCGGCGCTGCGCCGCCGGCTGGCGGCGAGCTGCGCGCCGCAGAAGAGGGCTGCGTGTGCGTGGCGTTTCCGCTACCAGGGCCGCCGCTGCCTGAAGCAGTGGTATTAGTAGTGTCGTTATTGTTGTTGGTGCTGGTGCCGGTGCTGTTGTTGCTGCTGCTTCCGCCGCTGCCGCCTTTGGCTGCCGCCGTCGCCGATGCGCCGGCGGCCGGCGTGTTCGGAACGGGCGGCACAGACTGCGAGGCCGCGGCGGCGTTCATGGCGCCCTGCGCGGCTCCCTGCGCAGCACCCTGCGCGACGCCGTGCATCAGCGAGTCCGTCATGGTCATCGGCGGCGCGTGCGACGGCGAGGGGAAGAGGTCGGCGAACGACTGGCCCGTCTGGAGCAGCCCCGCGATCGAGGGCGAGTGGACCGTTGCCGAGAGGTCGTCGCGAAAGTAGGTGAAGCGCATGTTGGACTGCGTGCGGAGCACGTTCGTCTTGTTCCAGGCCGCGAACCGGTGCGGCCGCAGACGGCCCCCCTTGACCACGACGTCCGCGGCCTCGTTGACGGACTCGCGAACGAGGGCCGCGGCCTCGGCGTGAGCCTGCTCCTCGAGCTCCTTGGCTGCGAACTCGTCGAGGACTGCGGCGTCCGGCCATGTGCTCTGCGCGAGGCCCGCCGCGTCCTTCTCCTCGTCGTCGAGGGGCATGCACACGTCGTCGATGCTCGAGTCCATGGACGAGCGGCGCGTGGAGGGCTTCGACTTGAGCGACAGGGAGTCAGAGTGCGACTGCGTCGCGAACGTGTCTATAGGGATCCCCACGCCGAAGTCGTCGTCCTCGACGATCGGCTCGAAGGCGTCGGTGCTGACCGTGCGGTCCTCGTGGCCCAGCATCGGGCGCTCGGCTTGCGACAGCGAGTTGCGCCGGATCCACCGCTCGACGAACGAGGACGGCGCGTAGCGCGTGCCGCGGCGCTGGTTCAGCCGGCCCGCCATGAGCCCGTCCTGGCTGGTGTCCGATTCGTCGTAGCTGGCGCGGGAGTGGTCCCCCGCGTACGTCTGCGGCCCCGTGAAGGTCGGCCGCCTCCGCCTCGCCCGCGTCATACTCTAAAGCTAATCGCGGGTCGGGGGAAATTAAGGCTCGCTGCTAGAGATCCGCTGCCTGCTCGTGGGATTCTCCTGCGGTGGCTGCGGCTGCTCGAGTGTGATCTAGATACGGCGGCGGTTTGTCAGTGCTGCTGCCCTTCCCTCGCTGGTCAGGTAGGGTTTCGCTGGTGTGGTGAATCAGCGCATGGACGATACGAGCGCCTATCACGTAGATGGGGAGGCGAATCGCCGCCCGACGGGCCGCGGGCCGCGCGAACTGCGCCAGGGAAGCGAGCTGCGTATATTCCGGATACTTTGGCGCGCGATTGGGGCCAAACGGACGGAGCGCGCGCACTTGTTACAGGGGTGTCTTTGCGTGTGACTTCGGCAAGGGCTTCCCTCTCACCCCCCCCCTACTCCTTGTCAAATTGTATTCTGGACACACACCCTTCCCTATGATCTAGCGCGTCAAATATATATATCACTTTCTATACTGAATTGATAGCTTGACTTGTTAGTAGCGGTCATGCGAGCTCGAGCGCCTGGCATGCTGCAGTGCGCCCATTGCGTGCCGGCCGCGCGCGGCGCGCTCCCTGTGTGAGACGACGCAGGGGCAGGATGTTTGAGAAGGCGAGTTAGGCAGTTCCTAACCTTAGCCGTTCGCCTGCATCATCAAAGCGGACCGCCAGTATCGTCCTTTATCGCTTTCTGCAGCGTTAAGACCAGCTGAATGCCATACCTACTTGTAACTGGTTCTACTCTGTGCTGCTCTCGGAGATTGCGCTGAATATGATTTGTTGTTTAGATGTGTTTAGGACTATTTTGGGTTATGAATTCCGCGCAGCCTCCTTCGAAGAGCCTACTTCGGAGAGCAGCGCTAGCACAAATAAGTTAAGTCTCTCTTGGGCGGAAGCGTCGCGGGGAGGTTCGCCGGATTGGCTCGCCCGTCTCAGACCGGCAGCCGCCGGGCGCCGCAGCTCGCCCTGCGTGTATGGAGAGGGTTGGTTTCAGCACAGTTTCAGCGTGGTATCACAGAAGGCTCGCTTTTGGGTGTCTGCGCGGTTCCTCCGCGGGGCGGAGGAAACCGCGGTGCAGGAGGCCGCGCGGGTCAGGGCCGGGTGCGGTCGAAGCTGAGCCGTGGCCTGTCCAGCGAGCTGTCCGGAAGTATGCTGTGGCGCGGCCGGCTGTTCGAGCGGACGCTCGAGGAGCTGGAGCGGCGATGCCGGCGCGCGGTCTCCGGGTCGAGTGCCTGCCCCCCGGACTGCCGCGAAATGAAGTTCAAAATGTCCGTGAGACTCACGACGCCCAGCAGCTTGCCGCTGAGCGCCGGGTCCGGGCTGTGGTCGCAGATCCAGAGGCGGTGCGCGCGCGTCGCCACAAGCGTGGCGATGACCTTCACGAGGCGCGTCGTGCGGTGCACGTAGAACACGGGCACGGACTCGTTGCCGCCGTCGGCGATGCCGCGGTGGTCGAGCACGACGGTGAGGAAGTGCTTGCACGACTCGCGCAGCAGGCCTGCCTGCCACGCGCGCGTCAGCAAGGCGACGTCGACAACAGAGATGTTGCCGAGCAGGTTGCGGTTGGCGTCGACCACCGCGACGCTGCTGACCGCGTTCTCGTGCATGAGGTCGAGCGCATCGATCACGGGCGCCTCGCCGCTGACCGTGATGACGTCGCCGTACGTGCCAATGTGCTGCTCTTCGAGCGTCGTCTCGAGCGTGGCGTCGAGGCTGGGGAACTTCCGCAGGTTGTTCCAGACGTACAGCACGAGGCGGCGCTGCGAGAGGATGCCGATAGCCTCGCCGGTCGCGCTCGAGGTGACGGCTATGCGGTGCACGCCCGACGCAAACTTGTCGAAGGCGTGCACGAGCGAGGTGTGCGCGCTCATGCGCAGGAACGGATCGCGGCCGCCGCCAAACTGCGCAGCGAAACCCACCGGGGCGGGGATGCCGCGCCGCGCCTCGCGCACGCGCCGCGCGAAGTCCGCGTGGTGCTCGCCCTTCACTGTGATGTGGCCGAGCACAAGCAGCAGGTACCCAGTGAGGTCCGCGTAGTCGAAGTAGTCGAATATGTGGCCGTCCTTCGATAGGGGCAGGCATGTCAGCTGGTATTTCGAGAGCAGCTCGAACGCCATCTCGACGCTCACGTTGTGGTCAGCGCTGATGAGCTTGTCTGGCGTCACGAGGTCGCCAACCGTCGTGTGCACCCAGGAGAGCGGCGTCGCGGCGGCAGACGTCGTCGAGTGGAGCGAGACAGCGTCGCTGTCGCTGTCGGTGCTTGCGGCCGTCGCCTGCTTGAAGTACAGGGCGCGGTCGAAGGAGCGGTCGCGCGAGCGGTCGCGCGACCGCTCGCGCGTCTCCGCGCCGCCGCTGGAGCCGGCGCCGCGCTCGTGCTTCTCGGTGACGATCTGGGGCATCGGCGGGCCCGAACTCGACGACGAGCTGCTCGAGCGCGTCGACCGCGCAAGCAGGGGGATGGCCGCATGGCGGTCGGGCGTGCGCTCGCGTGCGTGCGCGCTCGGCGGCGTGGTCGGCACGCTCAGCGGGGTCGCTGGGTTGCGCCCGCGCGGGCTGAGGTTCGCTCGGTGCTCCACCATCAATTGCAGTGCTGGGCCGGTTGCGTACGGGGCTTCGGTGCGCTGAGTTGTCAACACCTGGGGTGCTGCGGCTGTGGCTTCAAAGGGCGGGCAGGGGAACGCTCGACCTAGCCATTAAGCATGACCTTTCCCCAGCCTGGTTAGGGCTCAACGGTCCAGCAAGGCTAGCGTCCTGAGACGAGGGCCGCCAGCGTGCGGTGCGCGCCTCTCCTGCCACTGCCCTTCCCACTTCCCCTTCTTCTGCGTCGCTGCCGCAGCCGAGCGCAGCAATACCAGGTCGGTACCACGGTGTGCCACCGTCGGCCGCGAGTGGTGCTATGCCAGCATGCCAGCAACTACTTAAAGTAATTGAGTCCTTTAATCTCAAATCAGGAGTCATGTTTATCGCTCTACATATAATTGGTCGATACGCAGGGCACGTCGTTGGCTTCCTGCTGCTTTGTTCGTTCCGGCGCATTGTGGTTGGGTTTGTCAGTGATAAAATGATAGTCACCAGGATTGCCTGACCTCCAAGGAACGAGTAGCCCAACGCTCGCAGTCCCTCTCCCTAAACCCAGAGCTGCGGCAGTACCTTGAGGCAGGTAGCTGGAAGAGGTGTCTCTCTCCCAAGCCAGCCCAGCACGAGCGCCAGGGTATGCTCAACGAGGAATGGGCTGAGGGTTTGGTTATATTACGAACGGGTTCGGGGTTGGGGGGTCACTAGTACGCTGCCACCCAGGAACGGCGCGCGAGCTGAAGTGCGGTGATTCCGAAGTTTGTGTGTGTGTGGGGACATAAGGGTAGGGCGCCAGGGCACGTGCCTTTGTATTACGCGCAGGAAGGACCCGAGCCAATCTGCCCACCCCGAGCATGCGCTCCGGGCACGAGTTATGACTAAGTCCCCGGGTCATAGCGGACGGGTGGGCCCGCCTCAATCCTTTATAGCAGGGCCGCGCGTAGGTGCAGGTGAGGGACGATAGTTAAACAGGCAAAGCGATGAAGCGCAACAGAGACGTCGCCCCAAATCCTGCGACGGCCTCGCAAGCGCCGCCTGATGCGGCCGTCAGCGAGGCGAAAGTGCCGCGCACGGCAGAGTCGCCCGCGGCCTCGCCTGCGCCCTCAATGCCCACGCCAAGCCCGACGCCTACGTCGCGCGCGCTCGAGGCGGACCTCCTCAGCCGGCCAATTACTGCGGACAGGGAGGTCTGGGCTCTCATACAGAAGGAGACGCACCGCCAGAGTATCTGGCTCAACCTCGTGGCCTCCGAAAACTACGCGCCGCGCGCCGTTCTTGAGGCCGAGGGCTCTATCATGATGAACAAGTACTCTGAGGGCTATCCTGGCATGCGCCACTACGGCGGCAACGAGATCATCGACCAGATGGAGGTGCTGTGCCAGGAACGCGCCCTGCAGCTCTACGACCTGGACCCGCAAAAGTGGGGCGTCAATGTCCAAAGCGTGGCCGGGACGCAAGCGAACTCGCAGGTCTACCACGCCCTCATGAAGCCACACGAGCGGCTCATGGGGCTCTCGCTCACCCACGGCGGGCACATGAGCTTCGGCTACCAGACCGACAAGCTCAAGGTCAGCTGCGTCAGCGCCTACTACGACACGCTGCCTTACGAGGTCGATCTTGCGAGCGGCCGCATCGACTACGATGACCTCGAGAAGCTGGCTCTGCGCTTCCGCCCGAAGGTCATCGTGGCCGGCGCGTCGAGCTACTGCCGCCTCATCAATTACCAGCGCCTCAAACACATCTGCAACCAAGTCGGCTCCTACCTCGTGGTCGACATGGCGCACATCGCCGGCCAAATCGCCGCCAAGCTCGTCCCCACGCCGTTCGAGTATGCCGACGTCGTCACCACGGCCGCCCAGAAGACGCTGCGCGGGCCGCGCGGCGCCATGATCTTCTTCAGGAAGGAGCTCGAGGGGCCGATCAACTTCAGTGTGTTTCCCGCGTCCCAAGGCGGGCCACATAACCACACCATCACTGCTCTCGCCGTCGCGCTCGGCCAGGCGAACACACGCGAGTTCCGCGAGTACCAGCGGCAGCTCATGGCCAACGCGAAGAGCCTGGAGCAGGCGCTTGTCCACCATGGGTTCTCGCTCGTCAGCGGCGGCACCGATATTCACATGGTGGTCGTCTCGCTCGTCGACAAGGGTATTGACGGCGCGCGTGTGAACGCCGCGTGCGAGCGCGCACACATCTCGCTCAGCGCCACTGCTGTGCCCGGCGACCGCTGGGCTCTGCCGCGTGCCGTGCGCATCGGCACCACGCCCATGACCACGCGCGGGTTCAAGGAAAACGATTTCCAGCGCGTCGTGGGTCTCCTCGTTAAGATCGTGGACATCTCCGTGAAGGTCCAGGCCGCGCTGCCTGAGTCGGCCAACAAGCTGCGAGATTTCAAGGCTGCGCTGAGCGCGCGTCCCGAGTTCGACGAAATCGTCAAGGAGGTCAGCGACTGGGTTAGCCCGCTGCCGCTGCCGAAGCTCGATTGTTGAAGCGGCCTCTATTTATTCACTCGCGCTGCGGAAAACAATAGTCGGCGCGCTACTCATGCGTCCTTGGTTCTCTGGAAAAGGCGCGCTTTGTTGCAATGCAGGGGCCACCAGCCGCGAAGCCATTGTTCTTCACGCTCTTCAACCACATGCATGTTAAATTACGGTTTATGACTTCACCTTTTTTTTTTATTCCACTGCCCGCAGTACAGCAACCATTTTGCCGGGACACACTGTACTGTCGGCGGTCTTAATGGCTTCATGTGTTTTATATCATACCTTTTCACTCGTATAATTTTTGTTGGTCGTTTTTCCTCTTCGGAATAATTGTTGCCTTTGGCATTGCAAGCGGGGTAGCACGGATCTCGCCATTCCAGATCAATGCCCTGCTGGCCAATTCTTTCCCGGAAGTCGCACGGCCTGCCTACCAGATAAACAGCAATCCAATGCATGACTATGCGCCATCACCATGTGCCGGGTGTGGGGTGGTGGAGGTGGTGGTAGTTCTCGTAGCACATGCCCTGCATGTGAAGTGCGCGCGAATACTTAACAATACCCCTCCTGCCCATTGTGCATCCACGCAGAGCCGACAATCAATCCACGGAGCACAAGATGATGGAGCTGTTAACTTACAATGCGGTCCAGCAGGATGCTCAGGCGTTCTTTTCCGAGTACGGGCTGCCCTCATTGAAGGGCTTGCTCTTCTACGTCCTTGTGTCCGGCGCAATTCTTCCGGTTTTCAACGTTGTCAGGCCTCGCGGGCCGGTGGCGATGGGCCACATCCGAATTGTGTCCCATTTGGCGTGTCTCATGGGCCTCGCCTACGTCCTTTCGACGTCGGAGCCTCTGTCGCTCGCCACCATTCACAACGACCTCTTTGCGTCGCTTGGCCCGGCAATGATGTTCATCAAGGCCTGGATGCAGTACTTCATCCCCTGTCTGCGCAAGGCATCCTCGCCGGGTGCGAGGAGGCACGGTGTGGAGCGCAAGAAATGCCGCGCGGTGGGTTGCTTGTTGATACTTTTGGTCGCCACCGCAGTGAGCTGGACTGTCACCCCGCGCGCAGCGAGCTACCTCGGAGCACGCCCCACGGCTCTCCGCATTCTCGGAGGCAGTGCGCTCGCTCTCTATCTGCCTGCTGCCATCCTAGGATTTGCGTGCCCTGAAGTAGAGCGCATTGGCTGGCTGCGGCCCGAGACGCTCGCCATGTTCGCACGCTGGCAGATCACGTTCACCAGCTTGTTTATCTGGTCGTTCAGGTACAGCAGCATCCCGCGCTCGCTGTCGCTGGAAGTGAGAGCCGTCTTGCCGCTGGTAGCGTTCGTGCTCGTGAACGTGGCTGTGGGCAGCGGCCACCTCCTGAAGCGCGCGAAGAGGAGAGAGATCGCCAAGGCCGCTGCGGAGACTGAACCGCTGCTCGCTGCCACTGAGAAGTGCTGAATGTGTGGCGTGACCGAGAATTGGGGAGGCTTCGATCTTGTGGGGTTCGAGTGGTGCTATTTCGCGATCATGTTCGCAAGTTAGTCGCAAGGATTTCACAATCACCATGAATTTATTACAGCCTTCTAAACTGGTATCAGCCTCTTAGAGGAGCAAACTAGAAACTTAGACTTATATTCGCCTTTGTGCTTTACGTCTCAATGCCGAAGTTGTACACATAGCGGGACCATGCATCCTTGTGGTCCTGACGAGCATCGCGTTTCCAGCCTGGTTAGGAAGTCATATCAATTCTCAATAGATCATGTCAGTTTAGTAGGCTAAAGATACTCTGAACAGGTCTGGGCATATTCTGACTCCATTGAGTCTGCGGCAGAAACAGACAATGCAGTGCTGACTAGTACCCAGTGAAAAGAATTTACCTACAGTTTTTAATATTCGTGAAACATTTCGAAAGATAAGAGAGATACACGCGGGTTCTCTATTGAGCGAATGTGTTGAGGTAAGGTGTTCTAGTCGGTTCTCTCTACGCGGTAGCCCATACCTCTATACGTGGAGGTACCGTGTGCGTTGGCAGGACGGACCTCGTTACACCTACAAGGGACACGCGGCGATGATCCTCGGCATTGCACTTTTGTTCGCGGCGCAATCGCTGGCCGCGGAGCCGATTGAGCTGTTCCGCCGCGCGTCGGAGCAGCTGGCGCTCGGAAAAGAGGCACAGGCTCTGGGTGATTTCCGGAAAGCGCTGGCCGCCGACCCGCACTTCACTCCAGCACAGTACAGTCTCGCCGCGACGCATCTGCGGCTCGGCCAGGTCGACCAGGCGCTGGCCGCCGCGAGCTCGCCCAATTGCGTAGACGCGCGGTGCACAGACATTGTCGCCGCCGCGACCGAGCTAAAGCAGCTGCTGGAGGATGCCGCCGCGCAGGACACAGCTCGCAGCGACCGAAGGGACACAGGCGGTGACGACGACGACGACGACGGCGGCGGCGAGGAAGACTGCGCCGTGTACCGGCGGATGCTGGAAATAGCTCCTAAGTCGAGTGAGATCCTCAAGGATCAGGCGCGCTGCCAGCTCGAGACCGGGCGCGTCATCGAAGCGATTCGCGACCTCACGCTGGCCGTGCAAATCGACCGCGCTGACAGCGAGTCGGCGGCTCGGGCCGCGGTGGGAAGCTTCATCCTGCTCGACCAGAGACAGCCGGCCATGCAGATCTTGCGCCAGTGCGTGAACTACGACGACAACGCGACCGCGTGCAAGCAGGCAACCAAGAAGCTCAGGCGGCTGCAGAAGTTTCTGGAGACCGAGCCGAAGCCGAAGCTCAATGCGGTAATCAAGGAAGCCCGCGCGCTTCTTGTGGAGTACAACATCCCCACGAAGGACGACCGGGGCATGCTCGTCGAAAACCTACGCCGCGAGCGCTGCTTGGTGCAAGCGGAACGACAGAAGTGGGGCGCGGCTGCGAAGACTTGTGCCATTGTGCGCGACATCGACCCAGACTTCCCGCCGGCGTTGCTCGTGCAAGCCCATCTCGAGCTGAAGCAGAACAATCTGCAGCAGGCGCTGGAGCTGGTGGCCAGCATCAAACGTGAGTGCAAGGCCGCGGGCGACCCCAAGTACGCGCGCACGGCCGCGCTGGCTAGCGAGCTGCACGACCACATCTTACGCCTGCAGCAGGAGCGACGGCGCCAGCAGTTCTCTCAGCAGTTCCGGTTCCGGGAGCAGCGGCAGGGTGGCGGCGGACAGCCGCCGTACCAGGCGCCGGACAAGGACTTCTACAAGGTGCTGAACGTTGACAAGTCCGCCGACAAGCGCGAGATCCGGAAAGCGTACCGTGAGCTCAGTAAAAAGTACCATCCGGACAAGTATAAAGGTAAGGACCTCGATGAGAATCAAGTCATGGAGAAAATGCAGGAGATCAACGAGGCATATGAGACACTGTCCAACGAGGACCGCCGCAAAGACTACGACGAGCAGCGCCAGTTTGGCGGCGGCAGCGGCGGCGGCGGGGGCGGCGGCTTCCAGCAGGGCGGCTTCCAGCAAGCAGGATTTGGTGGCGGCTTCCCCGGCTTCGGCGGACAGAAGATGCATGTGAAGCAAGGCGGGAACACCGGTTTCATGGACTTCAACTTCGGTAACTGGTTTACATAGAGGCACGCTGGCGCGCACTTCATCACAGGCTGCTTGCAGGCGAGGCCATGCGGCTCTTGCTTGGGGCCTCTGGGTGGCCTGTCACCATTTATTGGTGACGTACGAGGCAGCTAGCCCGGCTGTTGCCGGAACAATCAGGTACACGGCAAGGGTGCCGGTTCTATTACATGTAATATAATGAGCCGCTGCCTGTCGGTTCTCGTCCGGCTCGATAGAGTTAGGACTACTTGTGTAGTTGCACGCACCCGTCTTTAGATATTATAAAAGGGGACAGTTTCGTGGACGAAATAACGCCAATGCTAAAACATATTTTTTTACCTTTCTGGCGATTGGTCAACTTACAGAAGAGCCGAGGGCATCAGTGGCCGCCTAACGGTTTTAGCAGAACTATAAAAAACAAGAATACGACGGTTCATCGGCCCTGTGATCACTCGCGCGCTATTATTTGAAGGGCGAGGTAGCCGCCTTCCGCACCTTGCGCCTCCAAGCAGAATCCACGCGGCGCTAGCTAGTCTAAAATTTTTGATAATCTCGTTCAAACGGCGCGCGGCTTCTAACCAACCCTCGGACAAATTATCGGATACTCAATTCACTTAAAACATCTCCGGGAACGGCCGGGCGCCTTCCATCATGCGCTGCAAGCACCAGGGCTTTCTTTCCTTGACCTGGCTCAGCACAGCCCTGGTGTGTGATACGTGACGCCCTACGGTGCACGGGCTGCGAAAACCACCGCATGCGCGTTTAGCTGTCCAGTGGCCCCGCGCCAGGCCGCGGCATAACGGGAGGGGCCGGCCGGGATCTCGGGGCGGCATGCTGAGGTGCCATGCACGCCGGCGCTCTCGGCGGAGCTGGTCTTCAGGCCGTCGCAGGGGAGCTCGTTTCAGCGAGTGAGCTCGCAGCTACGATTGCATATTGACGCCGTACGAATCACAATCTAGCCTAATCATCCGTAGACCCTCGCACCCTAGACCTCCTGGGATCAGCAGACTGCGACCCCCCCCGAATACTAGAAATTGATAATTGGCCAGAGGGGCTTCCGATACCCTAACTGGTGCGCATATCCTCCCTCCGCCGTGCCCTCACGATTGTTCGTATTAATAGAAGGCCCACACTCGAGGGGTCAAATTAAGCGCCATTATCAGCAGCACTCGACCGCAGCCAGAAGCAGTCCCCCACTGCATCGCGCAGCCGCAGGCGAAAATATGCCAGTAGCCACCCAATCTAATGGACTCGAATTGCTGACAGCGACCCACAACGCGAGCGCGCATGCCGCGAACTCTAATACTCTCACGGCCTCGTCCGCCTCGACGGCGTCCGACGGTGGCCGCAGCAGCCTCGATGGCGCCCACCCGAAGCTCGACTTCGCGAAGCGAGAGGTCTCAGACAGCCAGGGGCGCCACTCCTACTCGCAGCTGTCCTCAATGACCGCCAGATCACCAGATCTGGCGATGGCCTACCAGACCAACCGCCGGAAGCACCGGCAGCATTCTCGCAGAGACAAGCAAGGCTCTACCTCGAAGTCGCGATCGTCCTCCACGGCCACTGCGGCCGAGCCTTACGCCACTGGCGCCGCGCCGGCAGCTGGCCACGCGGCCGCCGCTAGAGCAAAGAGCTCAGCAGCGGCGCAAGGCTCAGCGGCGGCCCGCTCGAACAGCCACGGCGGCGCTACCCGTGGTGACGAGAATGGCGCCGCTGCTGCCGAAGAGGACGACGAGGAGGACGACGAAGAGGACGAGGACGATGAGGAAGAGCAAGCTATAGAGCCCGACCACCAGGAGCGCATCAGAAACCCGGCAAGCTCCGCCTTCCGCAAGGCGGAGCCGCGCGAGCGCATTGGGTTCCGCCAGCCCTTCAGCGATACGGAGGTCGACAGCACCTCCAGCCAAGAGTCCAACGTGCACACGCCGGGCTCCAGCGCGCAGACGTCTCCCACGGACTTCTCGACCCTGAACAAGCCGAGCAGCCGTCGCATCAAGCACTACGAGCCCGCGCGCGTCGTCATCAACAAAAGCGAGCTGGGGCTGGACGAGCCGGGCGTGAACCACGATTCGTTCAGCGAGCCGCCTTCGCGGAGTTCCTCCATCGTGCCCCTTGCTCAGGGAGGCTCCCCGGAGTCCCGGGCTCGCGGCAGCGTCTCGTACTCCATGATCTCTTCGCTCGTGGGGTCGCCCGACGATAGTAGCATCTGCTCCACCGCGCCACTCAAGCATCTGCGCGAACCAAAGCAACCCATCTACATTCCGGCCGTGCTCAGGCCCACCGACTTCGCTTCCTACCACTCGCCCGCGGGGGCCACAAAGCCCTCGTCGGACGCTCCTCGCAAGCCCATCACGCAGCACTGGGTACGTGATGCGAACGCAAAGAAGTGCCGCACTTGTGACCGACATTTCACATGGTACAGACGCAGGCACCACTGCCGCAAGTGTGGCGGCGTGTTCTGCTCGTCCGACGCGAACCACACCATTGGGCTAGACCGCGTCTTGAACTTCAATATCCTCGGCATGCCATGTCGCGCCTGCGACGTGTGCGCCGCGGAGTTCACGGGATTTTGCCTGGACGCGCCGCGGCTGCGGGACGGGCCAGCCTCCAGCCAGCAGCCGATGCAGGGTCCGGAGCTGGAGGAAACAGAGGCTGGAGACGGAAGAGACTGGTCGACATTTTGAGAAGCGTGAGACTCCACTTACGAGGCGCGGGTGCCGCCTGTCCACGCCTTCGCACCCCCCATAGAGCCAACTTGGTGTTTGTATCGCACAAACGCCTGAACACTTTTTAATGATTCTCTTCCTATCTTTCGGCCGTACTGGTAGGCTTCACACACTGACCGTGACCAGATGTCCTGTCTTCCGCCTCCGCCTTTGTCAAGTTCTGAATTGTGCTAAACGCTCCGCGAATTTTATCGTATGTGCGTTGATCTCGGCTTGGCAGTTTAGAGTGTCGAGCAAATGTGTGCAGCCACAGGCGCGAACGGAAAGAAGTGAACGTTGTTTTATTTATTTGCTAGGTAATCTAATATTTGATCAACTTACATCCGGGCTGCTTGCCCGCTATTTTGAGTCTCTTGCAACACCAGCGCGCCGCATCGCCTAATCCAATTTGGCGATAACGTCATTAAGCATGTCGCCCATTTTCGTCTCGGTCGGCATCCAGATCCCGGCCTCCAGCGCCGCCGGGGAGAGCTTCGTGAATTTCTGTCCGTCGAACTCGTACAGTTGCTTGCTGTACTTCACGAACTCGGGCCACACCAGCTCGTCGAAGTAGTTGGGCGGGTCTGTCCAGAACCCGTCGATCGTTGCGTAGCCAGTGCGTGACTCACGCCGCGCCTTCAACTCGGAGTACGTGAACGGGAACAGTATCTTGATGTCCATCTCCTTCGCGACTTCGCTGCCCTCGTGGAACAGCAGAATGCCATCGACTAGTAGGATAGGCTCAATCAGGCCCTTGCAGCGGTCGCGCAGCTCCTTCATCTGGTCCTCGGGCAGCAGATACGAGCTGCTGTTGTTGTTGTGCTCTTCGCGAGTGTTCTGATCAGGGAGCTGGTTGGTGCGCTTGATTTCCGCCAAGCGCGATTGCATGGCCTCCAGGTCGAACGCTGCCGGGCAGTCCCAGTTCGCCCGTCCTGCGGAGTCGAGGGGAAGCTCGCTTTCGTTTCTATAAAAATCATCCTCATACAGGATTGCCGAATTGGGCAGTACCGATCGGAGATGCCGCGCAAGCGTCGACTTCCCGCAGCAGCTGGGCCCGCTTATTCCAATAACTTTCATGTATACCTCAAAGGGGTTGCGATAAGGTCTAAGCTAGGACGCATCCCTGGACCACCCACCCTCGATCCCCCACATAATCCGCACACCCTGGCGCCCGCGGCAGCTGGAAAATTCACGCCTGCTAGTAGGGTTGTGTGTACCAGTAGCGATATCATCGGGGTATCGATCAGAAGGAGTTCAAGTGAGTCCTGATCGGAATCGTCGTGTGGCATCTCCGGCTAGGATGGCGGGATCGCTTTCTGACTCTCAAGTAGAACTTTTAGCGCGTGCATGCTAAAAGTTATAAAGTGGCCTAATTAGATCGATTATAGGATATACCTCAACATCTGTACTATCTTGTAAGAACGTAGCGCTGCATACCGAGGACAGCCAGCTGTGGCACAGGCTTACCGCGTGAAATGAGCCGAGCAGCTCCATTTACGCAGTCTGAACTGTGTAGTTACCTTCGCTGCCAACAGTCTTACAGCGTGCCGCTGCAAAAGTGATCCTATAGGCTCTAAATCGACTTGATCAGTCCTCACAAGAAACTGAAGTGGTGCTTCGAGCATATACCTTCAAGCAAATCCAAGAATCTTTTGCGCCGCCTCAAGTTCATCGACGCTTCCTAGTTTCAGTCTTACAAGATTCTCGATCACGGAGCGCGCTTTCTCATTTAGTTGCGTCACGTCCTTGCCGACAACGGTGTTTGATATCAGGTAGACACCACACCAGCCCCGCAAGTAGATTGGATTGAGCTCGACTGATCGGCAGCTGTAATTGAGACCTTTGTCTAAGAGCTCTTTGGCGGACGCAAGGCCGGCGGACACGGAAGCGGCTGCCTGCAGCCGCTTGATTTCTCCAAGGCGCGCGAATACGTTAAAGGCGACAGGCTCTTGTATCAGCACCTGCTCCCACGATCTGGCGCTATTTTCGAAGTCTCCCACGTGCGCGTAGGCTTCCGCCAACTCGGCCCACGCCTCAGCATCTATGGGGTTCTGGTCGAGGTACGCTGACAGCTTCTCGATGTATGCTTTGTAGTCGCCGGCCGCGCGCAGGGAGACCAGGCCGATCTTGTGAGCCTCGTACTCAATGTCCTGCAGGTTGGCCAAATGCTTCTCCAAGTCGGCCTCTTCTTGAGTGGCCCTCACGTACGCGGTCCTGAGCTTATACATACGTCGCGAGTCGATCCCGAACTTCTCCATCAGGCGCTTCAACATGAGCTTTGCCACAGCATCACGGCAGGTCAGCAGACTGAGGAAGAAATGCTGCTCCAGGAGTGGGTACCACTCAATCTCCAAACAGAGAAGCCTCCGAGTCTCTATAAAGTTGTTGCTGACAAGCCACAGCTCCTCCAACCTTTCCGGCGCCGCGTTGAAGTAAGCTTTCTCTCGGGCGCTCGTGAGAAGCTCTTGCTTGATCTCAGACATGGATTGATCTGTGCGGCCTGCGAGTTATCTATGCGCGATAGCGGAGAGGGACCAGGGTGATGGAGGCATGATAAAGGAAGTTGCCTGGGTCACCTGATACTACACACTTCCGAGCGCTCAAGCAGGCCGTGGTGTGCGAACTAATTACCTAGGTGTGCATAGAACAAAAGTGTAGAACACGGCCTCCGTTGCTATTGGTAGCGCTTTGGCAGCCCGGATCTATTCTTGAGGTACTCGCTTGCGTCTCTGGTAAAACGGATTACTCTCTTAACGGAGCACAATTGCGAAGCACGCGAGGGCTTCCGCTCTCTCCCTGCACGATGTGGGCAGAGATGATGCAGAGAGAGCTGCGCTGCTGGAGCGGAAGAGACAGGAATATGAGCGAGCTCTCCAGCTGAACCGAAAAGACTTGGATCAGTGGATACGCTATGCGCAGATGGAGGCGGACGCCGGGCTCGTTGCGAGGTCTCGTGCAGTGTTCGAAAGAGCTCTCGCCATTGACTACACCTACGTCCCGCTGTGGCTTCGCTACTCGCAAATGGAGGCGAAAGCGCAGAAGTTCAGCAACGCATCTGAAGTGCTTAGCAGAGCGACCGGGCTCTTGCCTTTTCAACCAAAGTTGTGGCTGCGACACCTCGAATATGAGGAAATCCGTCAACGAGACGAGCATTGCCGAGAGATCCTTGCCGACTGGGTCTCCGCCACAAACTCCTCCCAATCCTGGAAATTTAGGTACCAATTCGAGCGTAAACACTCTAGTGGGCTACACAGGCTTCAGGAGATCGCCCAATCCTGGACGAAGGCGCTTCCCAATGACCCACAGGCTTGGAAGGCTCTCGTATTCTGTGCCGGAGGGGAAGTTGCTCGTGATAAACTCGCCGCTGCGTGTCAATCAGGAGACTTGAGCCCCCAAGATCTTACGGCAATAATCGCTGCAGCGCCTGAGCTGGAAGGTCGTACTGAGCCGGCAGAGACACACGCAGATAAAGACCCCGCTTCGAATGGATCCGACATAGAGCTGTGGTGGGCCACCGCCAACTTGTACCCGGATGACACACGAAGCATTCTGAGCGAGGCCGCTCAAAAGTGCTTGCCTCAGATGAGCGCGCACAAAACTCTGGAGTGGCGTAAGTTTGCCCTCCTCTGGCTCCGGATTGCGCTCGATGTCGAGAAGTCTAGCTCGGGCGAGCCCGAAAAGGTTTATGAGCAGGCGTTACAGAACTGGGATCACTCTAAGTTCACATCAGCAACACTTTGGCGAAGCTATGCGTACTATTTTTTGAGGCAAAACAACCTCGAACGCTGCCGCAAGGTGTTCGGCTCGGCACTCGCCAAAACGAAATGCAACCCCTCGGGACACCAACACATTTTGCAGGATTACATCAATCTAGAAACACAGCTTCTTGAAACGGACAGGGTGCGGAAGCTATACGGGATAATGTGCGCTGAATGGCCACAGGTGGCGGCAAATTGGATCAGCTTCGCCAAATTCGAAGCCGGCTTGAACGAATCTGAGCGCGCTAGCCGTATTTATGAGGTTGCGGTCGACTTTTCCGACAACTGTGATAATCCTGATTCGCTGTGGATCGAATGGGCCGAGCTTGTCGGCGACCGTAGCCTTGATCAGGCGCGCGCTATATGGGAAAAGGCCGTAAGGGCCAGCAATTCTCCTGCAGAGATGTACGCGCTCTATGCGATGTTCGAAGTCGGGACCGGACTAGACCCTGACGCCGAAAGCGTTGAAGCAGACGCAGATGCGATCGAGCGCGCGAGACAGATATTCGAGCGTGGATGCGAGATCCTGGGCAGTTCCGAAGCGGAACCATCTGGGGATCAGTACGACTTGTTGACGGAGCTTTTCATAGAATTTGAAGAAACCTATGGCACACCAGAGACTGCCGACCTCCTTCGGCACACACTGGATACCGAAAACCCTGCCGCGTCGACACTTGAAATTGACGACAATGCGGAAGCATCACCTCACAGTTTGAGCGACCAAATGGAGGATGGAGAGGATGGGGACGAGCATTCGCAGAATTTCGAGGAAGGCGCGACTAAGCTAAGTGCTATAGAGCGCCTGATGGCCAATGCGCAGAAGTGGAAGAGCAGTCAAACAACCGAACACTCAGCTGAGCAACCAAGTGCAGTTGCGAGCTCCAGTGAGCCCTCCAGTGAGAGCTCCGGTGAGACCTCCAGTGAGACCACCTAACCGAAACACCCCCCATTTTGTAAATAAATAATTTAAGAAGTCACACTAAACAGCGAGCGGTTCAGCCTCAATAGTGTCGGCAGCTCACTACTACGCAAATACACATTGGACGTGAGCTCACCTCACAAATTAGAGAGCTCGAGGGGGGAAGAGCTCAGAACTCAGGATGTTATCACGAGAGGAATGGAGTTAGTGCTGCTCAGACTTGTGGCGATGAGATGTTGATAACTTACACAAAGAGCACCTCACAGTGATGGAGGCTTCCAAGATGTGGGAGGGGGTGGATGCGGCACATCAAAGGCCGCTGGTGGGGAGAGAAGACGTGCTGCCGCGCTCTCTTCTCCGTCATCCATTCCTGGTGGCTTCAGAGGGGCCAGCTCCGGACTTGATAATCCAGGAGGCCCCTTCGGAGCGGCTGCGGGTATAGTGGCCGCTTCGTTGGGCGCCGCGCTGGAGCTCTCAGCAGGCGAGTTACCTGAAGCTATTATTTCACTTGAGCCTGGGGCTTCCTGATCGGCGGAGTCAATTTCCGTTAGAAATTCCTCCAAGGCCGGGATTGACTCCTCGTTGCTGGTAGCTTTCTCTTCCGGCGGTGATGCTCGTCGTAAGTCGGGAGCCGAAGCGTGGCCAGCCTCTTGGCCTGAGAGATGCCTCGATGGAGGACTCTGATTGTGGCTTGGACCGTGTTCATATCCACTGTTTGAGACTCTCTGTCTAAAAGGCTGCTCGTTGCTCCTGCCAAATGAGCGGTTTCGCTCAGGACACTCGTGCTTGCGATGGCCTGGGCGATAACAATAGTTACAAGGCTGGTTCTCGTAGTCTCGCAGCGTGCCATTGAGCTCCGCGAGCTGTCTGAGTTGAAGTCTTTTGAAATCGTTTTGATGCTCCGGCGTCTCGGTGGCGGTATTGACCACTTCTTCAATGAGTTTAAAAGCACTTGCTATCTTTCTCGGAACAATCGCAGACACCAAGCAGTGCAGGTCTTCGTCGAAACCTTGCTGGGTCGTTCTTCCACCTTCTTTGACACTCCCGCGCCCTCTGATACATATTCGTGCGCCCGACTCCGACTCCATTCGGCGCAGGTTGGTCCCTCGCGGTCCTAGAAGCAAACCAACGAAATTAATATGTGGGTACTGGCGAACTGGCAGAAAATATTTCTCCTGGCTCGCAGTAAGTTTGGTGAACGAGGCCGGCGGGGCATAGTGGGGAATGAGTTCGAGAGCTTTGTAAACCGCGAGTGTCCGCTCGACCTCGAGTTCCTTGTTCATTCTTTGTTCGCGTGTGTTAGTCCGTTTTCCGTATCGGTCGTATTCGGGTGGGGGAGAGCTCGATCGACGATCAATGCTGTCACCATCGGCTCCATAATCTCCCCGTTCAAGGCGCCTGGAGAGAGTTTTGATACAGCAGTCCAAAGCTATAGCCTCCAGCTGTTCAGGCGTCTTTGGCTCGGCAACAAACATTTCGCACTTACCTGTCCCCAGGCAAAATAGTTGTTGGCAGCTAAATCAACAGAGGTGGAGCGAAGGCTGGCGCCAGATTCTCTAGCATCAACGTTCCGACGGCTTAGGTATTCTGACTACGCGCGAGACCATCCAACCAATGCTTACTGATCAAAGCCAATCATCACCATAGGCTAGCTTCCTCGACAACCGCTCCACACCTAACTCGAAGCGTTAAACAATGTCTGGAGTGAGCTACAACGGAGGTGCCAGCCGTTGCTGGTATAACTGGCAGAAGTTCCTCGATTGCTACACCGCTCGTGATACGCAGGATCCTCTGAAGGCCTGCAAAGCATTCGCCGAGGACTACGAGGAGTGCCTCTACCATAACAAAGAGATTGAGCGTGCCGAGAAAATTGCGGCTGAGCTCGAGAGAAGAGCCAAGAAGGGCGATGACGTCCCAAAGTACGAGACGCGCCGCGGCCTGAAATACACGCTCAGTGATCTGGAGCTCGTCAAATAGACCCACCCTTAAACTAGTTCTTTAAAAGATCCTGATACAAAAGTCTATTAAAATAGCGAAATTGGAAACTGTTGTATATATCTGTTTTAGCAGGTTTGCACGAAAAGACCCTGTCGAGCCACGGCGCAACTTTTCAATATATGTATCCGAAAACGGAGCTTGGTGCACCAGCTCAGTAGGGTATGTCAGCAAGTCTGTATCGGATTGTCACAGTTGACAGATCCATGTCTGAGTCGATCAGGCTTCAATTGAACCATCTGCTCACCTCGGTAGATGCAGAGTATGCAGCAAATCTCGCTAGTGACTCTACCGACGACCACGCGGTGGCGCGTGCGTCTCGAGACAGGCACAGCAATCAAATAGAGCAGATGGCGACATTGACGAAGACGGCGATAGTCACCGAAACTACCGAAGAACTGAACGATCTTCTCCACGAGCAAGAAAGAGCGAGGGAGTCGGAGATGAAATCGATATGTGATGGTGACAACAATCCTCTCCTGGGTGTGCTGGACCAGCTTGCTCAGGTGAGTGCTCGTTCCAACGACATAAAGGCGACCGTAGGACTTGTGGGGGATCGGATGGATCGAAGCAGCAACCAGCTGATCGAGAAGGTCAGCCGGCATGTCCATATGAAGCGGACGCGAGTCAATATCGAGTCCTCCCTCAACATTGTGAAGCTATGCCTTCAGGCACTCGAACATACAAACCAGGTACAGGAGTTACTGAAGAGCAATCACAGAGTTGCTGCTGTCCAAAACCTGCAAGACCTGCAAAACATGGAACTCGACGAGCTCAACCATATTGGAATGGGAACCATGATATCTCAAAGCGTACAAGCGCTAACCAAAGAAATAACCATGTCCACCTTATCGTCCCTAGGTGACTTCTTTCAATCAGAAAAACTGCGAAACCACCTTGTCACGGTAGGCAATCGCGCCTACAGCCTGATGCACGCACAACGCAACGCTTGGGCTCGCATTGTCGAACAGCGAAGACATCTACGAGCATTTCGTTTAAACTCCCCGGTCGAGCTTGCTTATAGGCGCTCAAATGAGAATTTTCTGACCGAGTCTCAGCTTGAGGTGGATATTGGGCCTCTGTATGAAGCAGAGATGGTATTTCAAAAGCTTGGCCGCATCAAGGAATTGGAGAGCTTCGTCGAGTCCAAAATGAGTCGCTTGAGCGATACTCTGATCATAGCTGATTTAGATCGCATGCTGAGCTCGCTACCAAATCTTGTGGGGTTCTGTCTTTTCGACAGAACCCTCAGTCGCTATTTGCCAAACGCGCGCTCATCGAAAATGGTCGATGACAACTGGGAAAAGCTAGCCCAGAACATCAGTGGCGTCGTCGGTTCTTCCCTTCAACAAATCGAGGACTCCAGGGATCTCAAGAATCAGATGAGTATGGTGATGGACATCTTGCACAATTTCGACTTCAACGTCGACATCATCAGCGATCTGCTCCGCACACTCATACTTCGGGTCAGCGAACAAGTCGCTCAGAAAGCCAAGGCTGAGTTCTTAGACCATTGGCAGAACAAAAGCGATCAAATGCAAATGGTCGTTGTCTCAGAGAAAGCCCACGACTACGTTAAAGCGGTCGCTTGGTACAATCCGGATGAATTTAGAATGGAAGAGCAGCGCGAGGGTGAGGTACAGCTTCCTCGAGCTATGCCATTCTCAGAGATTTACATCATTATTTGCAGACACTTACGCGCGCTCATTGAGCACGGCAATTCCTTTCTGGACCACTTTCAGCAGGACCCTGGCTTTGTCGAGAACACCGTGGCCAAGACCGTCGACATATTGCTGAAAGACCTTGTTTGTACTGAGCTCTCGAAGGTCGCGGCGACCCATAATAGAGAGCTGATTGTGCAGACATTTATAAATCTGCAGCTGTTCTATTTGACGGCCGCAGAAATTGAAAGGGAACTAGGGAAGATGCGGAGCGCCACTGGGCGAAGAGGCGCGGTGGCTTTGGAGGCGAAGCAGGCCTTAGAAAAGGCTGCCAAAGAGATGGAGACAAGAATCCACGTTCTTCTTGAGGAAACTGTGACTGAGTTCTTCGACACGGGTGAGTTTGACTGGCACAGCGACGAGCCTGCAGAGACGCCGTCTACAATGGTTCTTGAAATGACAACATATCTTTTGACGATGGCGAATACCATTCTCAAGAGGCTGCCTCCAGATGTGCGTCTACTAGCCTACTTCAATCTAACTGAAAACATTGGTGCGGGAATGCGAAACAGGCTTTATGATGCACCAAATGAGATATCACCCTTATCGCTCGATAACTTCGATATGGACCTCAGCTTCTTAGAGGACAGCATTGCGCAGCTCGCGGTGAGCACCACTCCCTCCGACGCGCTCGTCGAAGCGAGACAGATTGTCGAGCTGCTGAGGTCGCCAGACCCGTTGAAGGAGTATAGCGACCCCAAGACACGAAACCGCAAGTATGGCCGCGTGTCGGTGACGCACGCGTCTCAGTTGATTCGAAAAGTTAAGAAGTCGGCAGATGTGCCGACCTCCCCAGACCCTTCAGCGAACGCGCAATCTCCGAAACAGACCCAAGGAAAATTCATGAGATATCTCTCCGGCGATAAGTAACGCAATACACTAGTAGCATTTGTACAATAGAACCATCCTTTAGTGAATACTCTCGTTGAGGACAGTCCTTCTTTTTCTTTTTTGGATCAGCTAGATCCTTAGTTTCCGCCTTCCGCTTGCAGCCTCGCAATTTGGAGTTGGCTCTCTTCCAGTTCCTTGGTCCGCTTCACGACGAGTCGCTCAAAGTTCAACTGTTTCTTCAGCCCCACCAGACCGTAAAATACGGCCGTTGAAGTGAAAAGAAACTGCAGCACCGGGTACATTTGACACCAACCGACACCGAAGGTGGCCTGGACTCTTCTTATGCATTAAACTCCCGTAAGGACAGGCACGTACCTTTTGATCACGTGTTGCATCAAGAGGCCCATGGTGGCCAGTGAGCTTGAAAAGTCGCTGGTGTAGTTCATTGAGACGCAGCAACAAGGCATCTGGAGCGCATTGGCCTAACGCTCCGATGAGCGAAGCTCAGACCAATGAAATTGGACTACGGCATAAGATCATAGGCGCTTGTGCTGGCTCCTTGGTAACTGCTTTCGCAGTCAACCCCTTCGATGTGGCGCGCGTTAGAATGCAGCAGCGCAGTGCAGTAGACACCTTGAAGCCCGCCTCGGACTCGCTGAAGACTGAGCGCAAGAGCTTTAGGGCAAACATGAAGCCTCATTCGTTTTCCCCTCAGACCATATCGTCCTTCAACGGCAGCAACACTCAACTCGGAGTGACCGTTTGTTGCAAAGACGCCTTCTGGTACCCCTCTTCGATCAATTATTGCGTGGCAGCTGATTCAGACCCATGTGTTCTGGATACCGCTAAGGCTGCTCGCACTGGCAATTCCCACTCAACTTTCGGGGTCCTGAGCGGTATTGTCAAGAACGAAGGGTCAACAGTATTGTGGCGGGGTGTATCACTATCCCTGGTACAGGCGATACCAGCGAACATTGTTTATTTCATTGCATACGAACATCTGCGAGACTCGTTCACTGAGGTTGGCAACTCATTTTTGACGCAAACAGGTCCGCTTCTGGCTGGTGGCCTCGCGCGTGCGTTGTCCTCGTCAATAGTTTCGCCCCTGGAGCTACTCAAGACTCGACTACAATCTATAGAAGTCTCGAAGAATGAGAGCGCCATGGCCGTTGCACTCAAATCGATTCGCGACATGATCAAAATTGACGGATACCGCTCCTTGTGGAGCGGTCTGGGACTCACACTTTGGAGAGACGTCCCGTTTAGCAGTATTTATTGGCTAGTCGTCGAGGCCGTGCGCTCGCGAACTCCCAAAAGAACGCATTCGAATGCAGAAAAATTTGCAGAATCATTCATCTCAGGGATGGTCGGTGGGATAGCGGCCTCCGTCGTCACCACCCCGTTTGATGTTGCTAAGACGAGGCGGCAGATCGGCAGCCCTTCTTGTGCTAGCGCTCACATGAGCATGGCGCGCTTCATGGGGACCATTGCTCGCACCGAAGGTTGGAGGGCGCTCTTTGTGGGACTGACCCCGCGTACATTTAAGGTTGCTCCGGCCTGCGCGATCATGATTACATCCTACGAGATGGGCAAAAGAATACTGACCTCGTAGTAAATAGATGATGTCTGGAAGGGTTGATTCTGTATAAGCCTAACTGTCAAACTTTCCTGTCCAATTACGATGGGTCAACACTCTTTTGGGCCAGGATGTGAAAATCTTGCTCTGCAAAGGTCCTAGTCAGTGCCTTAGTTCGAGCAGCGTTACGTAGCGTCTAGCTCAAGCATCTGGCTATTTTTACTCAACTACAAATATTTATACGATACGAATGCGCGCGCAGGCTTAGGTCCATTAATATTGTCACCGGAAGTATCCTTTAGCTGCTACGATATCGGATCTGACAGTCGCATCGACCAGACGCCAGAGTCGCTCGGGCTATATGGGGTAACTCCATTAGCAGGAGGAGGTTCAGTGGCGTCGAAATGGGTATCAGAACACGTATCTGGATTTGGAGTCTGTGGGGAATGCGCTGCGCTCCTCTCAGAGTACGCTTCAGAGAAGTTCTCATCAAATGCAGTGGTCTCTTTTGATTCGCCTCCTATACTTCTCAATCCTGGTGAAGACCGGCGACTGCAATCCACCCTCGAAAACTGGTCGTGTGACGGCGAAGACGCAGAATATCTCTCTATGAATTCTCTCGGCAACCGTTTCTTAGATGACATGAGATCGTTGAGGCTCTCGGCTGCGAAACGCGCTCTTCTTTGCAAAGATGAATAGTAAAAGAACAGCTGGTCAAAACGTTGCGGAACACTTTTCTCAAGAATAAGATGGAACTGTTTGCTAGCCTCGACCACCGCAGCGCCAAGTCTAATTCTGTCATTGTCTCTATTAGTGCGCTCGCCACCACTCATCTCGCTGGCCATAGACTTGAAATATTTGCGTTCCGCATAACTGAGACGACGAATCGACAGTTCCACTGTCTCTTCCTCTCTTCTCGTGAGGTCGAAAGTATGAGCCAATCCAACGTAGATTTCGTGCAGAGGCTTCTCAGTCTCTATGACAGGCGACATACATTTCAACACCTTTTGCATCCAGGCTCCAAACTCAGGGTTCATTGTCTCGTATTGCTGCAAGTTATTCGCCAACTTGGCGTGAGGCGCGAGATATTCAGACCAGTCGTTCAATGCCTCATGTGCAGCTTTGAGGGCACTTGTATACGCCTCGTGAGACTTTACCAGCGCTTTGAATCTCTTATGCACTTCCACAGCCGTCGTTTCCTTTTTACGCCAGAAGGCCAGCTTCCTCCCCAAGTACTGCAGACGCGTGGGTGGAGTTGTCATACCTGGATCTATCGAGGTCAGACTTCCGTCGATCAAAAATGCTTTATGGTCGCGACTCAGAGCGTAGGAACGCAACTGTGTACACTTCGTTGGCGAACCTAGGATGGTTTCGGACGAGGGGCTCAGCTGGGCAATATCTTCGTCGAGCGGAGTGCCAATTGTGTGAGGACTGCTCATGTTACAAAGTAAATCCATAAGGAAGATACTGCACTTATATATTCGAGATCCAGACTGTCAAAACTGTCACTTCATCTATGTAACGTATAGAGTTTGGCGAACGGGCAAGGTGCTGTCCGCCATGTACTGGGTTGCCAAAGTAGACAGCACACTGTGCTGCATGCGTGAGGGCGTGCAACTCTTATAGCGCTACGTCATGCAATCTGCCCGATACCACGATTTATGCCAAATGCGTACATAAAGGTGTCTGGGATGCTAGGACTCAATTATGACTTGTGCTCTATTTAACTACAGCTAAGTGTTTTTTCGCTTCTGCTTTTCGATCTCAGCACCAAAAATTGCGTCGATGTCTACTGGGGGTATGGCGCCAAATAGACGAAACGTGTCGACATTCTGTTGTTCCAAAGCCCGCTTGGCGAGTTCCGGGGTATGCGCCCAGTCCGCCACGTAGCTGAAGTTGCTAAAGTTGCTGTAATCGATCGATTGTAGGACGGAAGCATCGGCATCCGAGGTCTGAATTAAGTTTCGAACGGGAGTACTAGTCTTCGACGGGTCCGTTTTGGATTCCAACGACACCACCCCATGCTTGGCGCCGGCCGTGTTTGTTGTGCATCCGCTATCTTCATAGGGGCTCTTTTTTGTGCGCGGGGTATTGAACACCGCTAGCTGAGGTGCTCGCAAGATGGATGAACTTGACGGAAAAAGTTGTTTGGACTCAGACCATTTAGCAGAATTATGTTCTTTGCTGTAGCTCGAGAGACCAGCACCAGGCTGCAGAAGAGAATTCCCAATTGTTGTGGTGATGTTTTGAGTCGTTGAGCCATCTAGCTGACGCGAGCCGGCCGCATACTGTCTAAGACTATGACTGAGCTGTGCTGGGTGCTCTGAAAAGCCACTGATGACACCCTTAGATGCTGGTCGCGGCAGCATTTTGGCATGCACCCTCGCCGCGCTCGCAGCGGTGGGTTGTAGCAGTCGTGAGTTCGAGCTCCCTGTTCGCGACGAGCCCTTCGTCCTCAGGGCCGACATAGCCTTGTTATTACTTTGCCCGGGTTGTTTTGTTACAGTCCTTGTGATTCTAGATGCAGGCAGCTGTGAAGGCGCTTTGCTTGCGGCCTTCACCCATGGTAAGGCTGGCTTGTCATGCTCGAAGCTCGTCTGCTTTACACGGAGGTGGTTGGGTGAAGAGGCCGCTGAAACGAGATCTATATGAGGACGGTCCTCTTTCTCGGCAGAATTGGCCATGTTTGGCAGACAATGCTTCTTGACATCGTGCTGGTCCTCATCTGACTGCGCTTTGAAGGGGTTTGCGGGCTTGCGCTCTGGAGAACTGGCTGGTCGTCTTGAATGGGTTGGAGAGGAGTGAAGCTCTTGCAAGGCTTTTCTATCAAGGACTCGGCGAAGGTGCTCGCTTCTAGTCTGCTTCGATTCGAAAGAGTGTACCAGCTTCAAGGCGTCTAATGTCTGTTTGGACATTTCGTCAAGGCTTTTCGCCAAAGGAACTTGCAGCTTCTGCAGACTCTCGCTACTAGGAGTCATCGGGCGCTAAGCTGGAACTAGCAACCAAGCTGCCAGCGTTAGTTAGTGAGCTTGCAAACGCCCAGACACTCTTATCCACCCCGCGGCCGAGGGTTGTGGTCTCTTTGTGTTTACTTATTCTCGATAAGTCCAGGGCCAAGGGTCAAGCAAGCACGGCACAGCAGGGCGAAGAGGACCCTAATCAGAGGCAGCGCTCGCGATACATTCGACTATCCTGTGCGACGTGCTTAGAGTTTTAAAATCTAAAGAATCATTATATCATCGATTATTCCTCATCCTCGTTGCCAATCTTAGGAGCAAAGTAGTAGCGCACATGGCCGTTGTTGAGCTTGTATTCGACCGAGGCCGGAGTGCCTTCTGCAAGCTGTAGGGTGACCGAAGACGACAGAGATGACGCCTTCGTTATGTTGTTAAAGTACTGCAGGTTGAAGCTCAAAGTCACGGGCTCTGCGATATTAATGCTCACCGAGTTCTCAGTATTCTCAACGTCAGTCAAAGGACGAACGTGAACAGTCCCTTTACCCATGTCTCCTTCGGCAGAGAAGACAACCTCATCTTTGCCGGCAGAGATGACCACTGACTCGCTCAGCTGCTTCAAGTCGCGCAGAATACGCTGCAGCTCGGCGCTGGGCATTGTGATGGAGGCGGTGTACTCGGTCTCAGGAATGCTGAGGTACTCCTGGTCGATGTCCATGAGCCTTATATTAAATTCGCTGATGCGGTCGTGCTTCGTATCCTCAAAAGTCAAGGCAAGCTCATTTGGCTGGTCGTCAGAGCGGATGGTGAGCTGATCATCGTTGCTGCCGCATCGGAGAACGGTGGCTAGCGAGGCAACGTTGACACCTAGCGTCAGTGGTTGATCGCATCGGTATTCGACGAAGCCTTCCGGGCCAAGCAACAAAGAGACCAGCACAATGTGAGATTTGTCCAATGACTGCAGCGCGATACCGGTGTCTGAACAGTCAAAGTTGCATTCGCCGATCATCTCACGGATGGCTTCAATAATCTTCTTGAAGGACGCAGCCTCTTCCAACTTTGCCTCAAACATGTCAAAATGATGTTACTAGAGGTTTGCTCAGGTTCTTCTAAAATCTGCTTGCAGCGAGTCTCCTTGCTGAGAGGGTAAAGTGTCGAGGTGTAGTCGCTTAGTTGAAAAAGTCGCGTCGCGTTGGTAATAATGATAACCCCAACCACTAATTTGCAGCTACGCATCCACGCGCTTATCAAAGCATTGATCTCAAGCTGAGAGTCAGCCTTTCGTGTCGCTAGGATGGAAGAAGGACCCATCAAGTCGTCTTGTACTGAATTGATATTAATATAGATAAATAATTGTGCGCTCAATAAGGCAAGAGCCGCGTTAGTCTCTTTCCCAAGAGAGCGAGGCATTGGGATGAATTACATATTTCACGGCCTGTCTTCGGTCTCCGATGTCGTCCAGATCCGTCCTGCCACGAAGCTCCATAACAATATGATCCTTCACCATTCTCTTCAAGACTTTGTGCACTAAGCGCCGCTCTTCGTGGTATCGTTCTTCCGAATCAATGAGGTCCTCCTGGGTCTCTAGGTACCAATTCTCCAGCTCGTTCGCGTCAACTCCCTCGCTGTCAATTTCGTCGTCTACATCAGTGGTTCTGAGACCGATCTCGCTCACAAGCTTCCGCATGATGTCCATATACCTGTCGTAGGAAATGCGAGTACGAGCGCGAGTTTCCCCGCCTGTGCTCGTGAGTTCAGCGCGCTCATCCATGTGTTCACTCTCGACGCCGTTGACGCTTCTGTTGAGCGAGTCCTGCTGATTGCTGCGGTCAATGTGTCGCACTGATGTCAGAGGAACATAGTCGTCATCCATTTCGATATCTTCCTTGTCGACCCGAACGATAGATGCCTTCAATAAGCCGTAGGCTTCACTCACGAAATGTTCAGATATCGTATCCACACAATGCGCTCGTGCAATGGCTTCACTGAGCCGGATGAGCGATTCGAGCTGCCTCACAGTGATGCGGTAACTTGTTCGGCCGACATTGATACTCCCGGAGCCATGCGATCCGGATGTGGGTGTGCTGCTCGTGTACAGGACGTCGTCTTCACGAAGACTTTTGTAGCAGTTAATGAGTAGACGTTTGGCGCCCTCAGTGAATTTGGGCTTGAAGAGTCTCGCATATGTAATATAGCGCAGCAGCTGCTTTGTGCTGAACGGTGGGTCGATGGCGTCGTCACCATTCATGTGGAGTCCAACGATATGGTCAGCGAGCCTTCCGTCCACCTCGGCGTTGCATTCATCCAACACAACGAAAAACAGATCAAAACGAGACATAATGGGAGCGCTCATGTTGATGTTGGATCGCAGGCTCAACTTGGGATTGTATCTCCCTCCAATAGGATTTGCAGCGGCCAAAATGGAGGTGCGTGCATTCAAGGTGGCGTGGATTCCAGCCTTGGCGATCGAGATGGTTTGTTGCTCCATTGCCTCATGGATCGCAACTTGGTCGGCAAGGTCCATCTTGTCGAACTCGTCGATTGCGCAAATTCCATTATCTGCCAGCATAAGTGCGCCTGCCTCGATAGTGAACTCGGCTGTCTCCTCGTCCTTTACCACTGCAGCTGTCAGACCTGCGGCAGAACTAGCTTTGCCAGAAGTATAAACGGATCTGGGCAAAAAGCCGGTGACGTATTTGAGGAATTGCGACTTTGAGGTCGACGGATCGCCAACAATGCACAAGTTGATGTCACCTCGCAGCTGAATTCCTTCTGGTGTGATCTTGTGGACTCCGCCCAGAAGCTGAAGGAGAATCCCTTTCTTGACAACTTCGTGGCCCCACACAGCTGGCGCAATGGAGCTAACAAGCTTCGAGTATAAAGAGTCAGTTTGAATCATTCGTCGCAGATCCTCGATCTCCTCAGCGTCTAAGGAGTCGAGATACAGCTCTTGCTCTTCGGTTTGGCTTCGCCCCGCCTGGTCATATCCCTCAGTATTGGTGTCAAGTTGCTGCAGGACCGCATTGGTATCATCCTCATCCGGCTGCACCATGCAAGCAACGAACGCCAGTCTGTATGTCAGATCTCTGGCTCCCAACGCCTTCAGTCCGGTAACGGCTCCGTCCATGCCTTCGCCACGGCCCTGACCTCGGTTGTCTCGAAGTCCTGTTGCTTTAAAACCAGGAAGTCCCAGCTGGGAGACATCTGGGATGACGATTTCGGTCCCAGTGAATAGGCATCTGTCCCCAGCTTTGGCTCTGTCAACTATATCGCCCCTCAAGATCACGTCGATCGTGCGGGGCATTGATCCTGTTGGTATATCTCCCGGGTTTTCTTGTACACGGACGCGTTGCCAGTCCATAAATTGGGACTTAGAGGGAATTAGAGTCCAAGAAGTTCTGTTCTGGCATGTTGGATTCGGACACATGTAAGGCTCAGTGTACTTGAACGCCTGGTCGATAGAGCTGACCTCTGTTCCACACGCATCGCATTTGAATGTTCCGCGGTAAAGCTCTGGACGCACTTCTGAGGTTCTAGTTACAGTTCCAGTGAAAGATATGAGTACACCGATTGAGTCTGTACGGAGATCTCGGAGCTTGGAGCGAAGAGCCAAATCATAAAATGCCAAATGGAATATTTTCTTGTTGTCTCCTGTGTCGCTGCTCTCTCCAAACGCTGACTGTGTCGAGGGTGGAAATGTTGGCTGAGATGTGCCTAGGGACCCTCCACGGTCCTGCGATTCAGCCGTAGCAGATTGGTATATCAAGCTTGGTTCAAATTTCTTGATCAAGTTTCGCAGCGCCAGTTGGAGGTAAGGCAGGAACCGATAATACTGGCGCTTGATAGCGGAGGCCAGCGCAGACCCATCCTCATCACCGAGCACACTCAACCTTTCCAAATGAGACCAGTCCACGAATACCGTGGACAACCCAAATTCGCGAAGACCGTGAATCTGCTTGACATAGTACTTTTCATCACCCTCTGTAAAGTTTGCCAGAAATTGCTCGAACTGTTCTTGCACTTTCTCGCCAACAGCATCTGTGACTTTCGGTATGCCTTCTAAGCCTATTATTGTGGCGCGTCTCAACTCATCCACAGGCTCTCCATCCCCTGCATTGTGAAGACGCGCAGAGTCTGCTCGTCCTGTTTGAAGTTGGGTAGCGGAAGGCGATGATGGCAGCCGGAAGTTGCTGCTACCTGCATCCGAGAAGCCAACAGACGAAGCGGGCGAAGAAGGCGGCTGGTCTCTTCGACTGATGCTATCAGATAGAGCATCAGTATTCCCGAGGCTTCTGGCTGTACGAGTCCTGGTGGTGTCTGTTCGTGGTGAGCTTTCCAATGTGCTGTTCAATTCGCTCGGGAGTTCACTCGGAAGTTCTTGCGGTGTCAGACCTCCATCAGAAGGGGGCTCAGAAGGAGGCTCAGAAGAAGGATCCGAGTTCATCTTGCTTCCAGTTGGGTTCGTGAGATGTCTGCTAGTTCTCGTACTACTTGAAGAACCGCTGAAGGACTTCGCGACTTAGTTGACTAAGTAAATTGATGTCCGAATTAAGCAATGAACCCTATCCCGTGCACCTAGTCGCGGTTTTACTCATCCCGTGACTTCTGTTCTCCCCTTTGAATGGCGACCGAGCACACACAACACCCCTTGAGGGGGTGGTGGCGGTAAGGAGAGAGGGCCTTTGGCCAAGCTTGGCTGGATAGCAGGAAGCGCAACCTCGCACCGACCAAGCGTGATGATGCTCGGCAGACCCCGGCAAGTAGAAACTTAGGGCTAGTTAGCCTTTTATAAACAATAATGTAATGCAGAATGTTCAGTAGTTGAACCATGATGTTTACTGTGGCATGGCCTGTTCCTTCTTGATAGTCAGTTTTCCTTGACCCCACTCGCTGAAAAGGCTGGCTAGAGTGTCCCCCAACTCAACCATGTCACTTGCGCCGCCTCGGGTCTTGCCGTTGACGAGAATGTTGGGTACAGTACCTCTCCCGGTCTCTTTCTCAATGTACTTTTGAAGCTCGGCACCGTGGCTGATCTGGTCCAGCTCTATCACTTTTGGCGGAGGCACAATGGTGTGTGCTTCCAGCAAGATCTTCTTGGCTCTCATGGAATGCGGGCAGTACGATTTTGAAAATATCACCACGGGCGATGCCGCTTCCCCAAAGACAATCTGTTGGAAGGCTTTGGCAGCATCGTAAGTCGACTCTTCTTGGAGACTAGGCGAGCCGGAAGTGTCTTTCAGGTCAGGATTGCCATTCACTGCGCTTGGAGCTGGCGCTTGCGCTGCTTTTGTGCTTTCAGAAGCGATTTTAGCGATTTGATCCTTCAAGGGATCATGGTGGGGCGCGATGGGTGGCTTCTCCACTGGCACGGTGGGTTCCGTGGTCAAGGAAGCCGGCCGTGAGAAGCGGAGAATAGTCATGAATATGACTAGAATGACGAGCGCGAAAGCCGCCTTGCGAATGGACTGCGATCGGCGCATTTGTGCCAAAGAGGAGCAATGAAATTTAAACCACCTGACTCAGTCATTTTGACACACCACGACACACATCAGGATGACTCCAACCCCTGGCATGCTGGGCTCACCTGCAGTTATGCACCAACTCACGAACGTCAGGAAATGTTTTGACTATTTTGGATGTTTTTGGAGACATGCTGAGATTTGACCAAATTGTAGCAATCGCCTGTAATTTATCTTGTTACAAGAAGGCGAATGGCACTATGGCCATGCGCGTATAAACTATGTACTGAGGTGCGAGTTCACGAACTCAACCAAAAGGTGGGAGGCTCATATGCTGTCAAGCAACTGATGCCCTTTCAGCTTTCCCGAGCCAGGGTCCATCTTTGCAGACTTCGCACCAAACTGAATAGCTCTCTTCTTTTCCTGAACGACAGACCTCAAGGTCAAAACCTCGGCGACCTGGCGGAGAACGATCTTGGTCTCGAACCCGTCAGTCTTGCAGCTTGAAGGGAGAGCGCTGGCCATACTGACCACTTGGTTGTCCAAGAAAGGATATCGGGCTTCTCTCCCCCACGAAGATATTACACGGTCATCTCTGCCGAGGTTTCTATGAGGCAGCCGCCTAAAATCTTCGAGCAGCTCCTTTTTCAGGCAATCTTCACCTTTCCTTGCCGCGTTTGTGTGGCGCGAGTATCCAGCAAAAAGCTCGTCTGCCCCCAAGCCCGAGAACAAAATACGTGAACTGTTGTTGGAGCTAGGTTCGGAAGCAAAGTAGAAGGCGAGTGCTATGCTTAGATCAATCACTGTGGTAGCTGGAAACATAAGTTGTCTGATTTTGGGAAGGCTCTCTTGCGCAGTTTCATAAGGTACGTTTATTTCGCGTAACAAAAACCGAGACGGATCAACGCTGCTTCTGGCTCTCAGCTCTTTCAAGGATCTATGAGCCAAGAGTCGGTCGGGCGTGTCCCACAATGTTTGAGTTCTCCTATTTTCGAAGGCCACATTTAGGAGTTCTATGGTGGCACTGCGGGGCAACAAGTCGTCCAAAATTGCGGCCAAGATCGAACAATCAAGCCCTCCGCTAAATAGTAGCGCAACTCCTTGCTCGGAAGACGGCCGAACCAAGCGACGCGCGACGGCGGCCTTTATGGCGCCTAAAGTATCGGAAACGGGCTCGAGGGAGCCGTCACACTCATTGCCTGCTAATGTGAATGGAACGAGGCCTAGGTCAATTGTTCGCACCTTCTTTTGTTCCAAAGAATATTGGTATACGATGCCACCCGCGTCGCACTCAACGTAACTTCCTCCATCGCCCGACGCCACTGAACTTATTATGATACTGCCGGCTTGGTCAACACTGTAAAGAAGGCTTCGCCTCCCTATTTTGTCGCGACCGAACCAGATGTGCTCCCCATCGGAGTACACAAAGGCAAACTCGCCTTCTTGGCCGAGGAGGCCGCCAAAATCGCCTCGCTTGCAGAATTCGTATGCAATTTTAGTATCACATTCGTCGCTTTTGACGTCATACAACTGGCCATTGTAGCAGAATAGATCCGTCTTATCATGCAGGGGTTGCTTCGTGAACGGGCTTCGTAAAGAAAGAACACTAGCTTCAAAACATGTTCCATGCCTCTCGATGGAACAAAAACTGTCTGGGCCCCTTGCGCAGACCTCAGATCGTAGGTATTGCAGTTCATGGGGTTTAAGTGCTTTTGCGCTATATACTAAAATACCACACATCGCCAAACGTCGCAAAACGCGTTAGCGCCGCTACGAGACTCAACCGCGCAGTACAACGGCCCGTTGCCTGGCTTTTATTACGAGATTTCGTATTCGCGATCTGTCTTCTCGGTCGCTAGAGCCTGATATAGTGCTGTAACAAGCCGCGCAAGGTCTATTCGGTTGAGGCGTTGTGGCCTGGTGTGTAATTGCCCTAATCGTCATCACCCTTAGTATAGGCTGTTCGCTTCATTGAATCATTGGAGCGGCGTGTCATGAGCGGCAGCTGGCTTGATTTTGATCCGCTCTCTCATGCCAAGCCAAAGCCTGCGGCACCTGTCACCTCGATGGAGCAGGCCGAGGTACGGCCTCAGAAGCAGCCAGATGCTACTGTCAAGGGTTACACGAACGAGCCTAAAGACGAGCAGGCCTCACTGCCGTCTTCGGAAGAATCACAGCCAGCAGACACAGGCGATCTCGGCCCGCTCTCCGTTGCGAGCCGTCAGAGGCCGAGCCAACCGGACAAGGTCCCCGAACATTCACAGCCACAAGATAATGACCCTTCTCGCACGAGGCAGCGAAGTCCCACTGATGTGGGCCCCACGCCTGATGAGACTGCTCAGCTAGCCCCTCCTAAGAGCAAGAATGAGCCCACTGGCGAGGGAGATAGAGAGGAAAGTGATCCAGAGGGGTCTGATGAGAAGATGAAAGACGTACAAATGGTGGATAACGAATTAATTGCCGCTCCTACGGAGCCCGCTCGTACCAGTGGCGAGCACATTGGAGAATCTTCAAGCGCGAGTACGAGCCAGTGGCCGCCCAAATTGGACTTCTCGATGCTGAACAATGAGGAGTCTAAGCATGGCGATCTTCGGAAGAACTCAATTGCAGCTATGAAAGAGCTGGGAAGCCCACTGCAGGTTCTGGGAGACGCACCTGCGGAGGAAGACGAGAGCCTTCCCTCCTTTGACTTCCAGAAGTTCATGACGTGCTTGCGCGCCAAAAGCGCCGATCCAATAACGAGGTATATCAAGTCCTTTCTTCAGGAATTCTGTCGAGCCGTATGGAGGCCGAGTCAACAGGAAAAGATTGTTCACGACTTTCACAAATTCATATCCATAAAACTACGAGACTTCGAGCCGTTTGCCTCGATGAACAAGAGAGAACGGCTAAACTCGTTAGAGGGTGTTGAGAAACTTGTTATGAATAGGCTTTACACAAGAACATTTCCTCCCAAAATCCCTCCGATTCTTCGAAGTGATGGGCACATTGAGGACCTATTGAATGATCATGTCTTCGAAGAGAAACTACGTCTGTGGGGCTGGGTGGAAGGGAGGCACCTAGACATCCGGGAAGATTACCTCAAGTCCTCGTTCATAAACCTTGCAACTGCTGAGTTGAGCCGGCTGCATCAATTCAAATCGCCTCGTGACAAGATGATCTGCATCTTGAACTGCTCGAAGGTCATATATGCTTTGATTCGACAAGCAAAGCTGGAGTCGAATGCGGACAGCTTTCTGCCATTGCTTATTTATGTTCTCATCAAGTCTCATCCCGTACACTTGATCTCGACCATCAATTACATCCAGAGGTTCCGGGCCAAGGAGTTTCAGCGTGGTGAGACTGCCTACTATTTATCAACCCTCGCCAGTGCTGTGACTTTCGTCCAAACTCTTGATCAAACAAGCCTAACAATCACGAAGGAGGAGTTTGAGCAACGTATGACTGATGCAGCGGCTGCAGAAGGCAAGCGGAAGCATCAGCAACAAGCGGAAGCCGAGCTGCTGGGAGAAGGCGTCGATCCAACGGCGCATGAGGGCGAGAGTTCTGCGGCTGTTCTAACGGCATCCGCAGGCATGCTCGTAGATCGTATGAAGAAGCTGACAAGCAAGTTCATAGAGGACCTTACGAGCCCTGAAGAGAATGATGCTGCTGAAGATGCAGGCGGCAACCCGGCTGAGGTTCCGCAGCCGGAGGCGTCTTCGAGGAGACCGTCAGCGAACTACAGGGATCAAGAAAGAGCTGCCAAAGAGGCCTCGCAAGAAGAATTCAGAATCGAACAGACTAAACGCGAACAATTCGAGGAAACGTCAGCTACGCTGCAAAACATGTTCCCCTCGCTCGACAAAGATTTGATTGAGGACATCCTGATGCAAAACGGAACCAACATAGGCTCATCCGTTGATACGTGTCTGGCTCTAGTTAACGAGAACTAGGTGATTAGACTACATTCTTTACGGTAACTGCTGGTGCAGATCACTCTTCCTTCTTAAGCTTCCAGAGTCGCAGGTTTTGCCCCGGCTTTGGCAATGGCACGCTGTTGTTGGAATCGATTCAAGAAACGAAATTAGCTGAAGTAGCACGCAGGCATAGCTCTCGTCGAGCCTCTTGATAGCCTTTCGTGAGTCTCCCTGTTGCATATTGCGCTCTTTTCTTATTATGGAAGAAGGCGCTTCACGCGCTGCATCTTAGTGCACGAGGCTGTCTTCGGCGGCTGGTCCATCTGTGAACCTATCTTCGAGCTTGTCTGACTCCAAGAGCGCTAGTTTCTCTAGAAGTTGCTGGTTTTCATACTCTAGCTTGATCAATGAGGCCTCTTTTATTCTTAGTGTCTGTTCGTGCTCATCGTTTTTTTGCTCAAGCGTCTTTACAAGACTCGAAAGAGAATCGAGCTCGTTCTTCCAGAGCGACGCGTCGGCTTGAGACGCCTCGAGCTGAGACCTTAGTGTTTGACAGAGGGTATCCTTCCTATCCAGCTCGGCCTCCAGTACTTCTTCGATCTCTTGAGAGCTTTTGTGAACTTCTGCTAGAGTTCGTTTGAGCTCCTCAACTTCGGCCTCCATCCCATTCGAGATGTCGCGTGCTTGCGTTGCCCTCCCGCGTGGTTGAGAACTAGCACGAAGCACTTAGGGTTGGTGACAGATATCTGGGGTTACTGCGATGGTTCCACAGGTGGCAGACATCACATATGCCATGGTTACGTGGGTTTAGCAGTAACCAATTTTAGAGCGCTGCTCACGAGTGAGCGCTTCTATACATGTTTTTCTAATCGGCCGCCCACGAAAGCTAACCTCCAATTAGCCAATTATATTCACCTGAGTCTAGTTTAGGAGAAAGCTCGAAACATTTAGTTTTTTTTCGTATTTCACCGTGTGGTGCCGTGACGCATTGCAGCGACACATGATTCACTCTTCGCTGCGGTTCAGCTTGCAAGTCGGTCGTAATGCTTGTGTCAATTCAGCAAGAATTTCTTAGCCCCATTTCGCTGAGAAAATGGGGGGTCTGCTATCTGGCTCTGGGCTGGTGCTGTACGCCCCGTTCATAGCCATGCCTTCCAGATTTGAGGGGATGGTGTTGCCGTACATTGATATGCTGTCTGCGGATGGCTGCCGAATATCAGATCTATTGCGGTATTTTCGCGTGAGAAAAGAGGACGACATGCACTCCTCCGCAGTAGGCCTTAAGGAGGGGTCTACTTGGAGGCATTGTTTGATGAAGTTCTGTGCATCGGAAGTGACGTGCATCCAGTACTTTTCTGGCGTGAATTGGAACTCACCTCTCTCAATGGCTTCCCGTTCCTCGGCCGGCGAGTCTCGATCGAAAGGGGTGAAACCACACAGGAGCAGATATGCGATTACGCCCAGGGCCCAGATATCTACAGGCTTGCCGTGGCCTTTCTGAGTGAATATTTCCGGAGCCATGTACCCTGGCGTGCCGACTGTGGTCGTCAACATCCGGAAGTTCTCCTCATCGATGATCCGACTGAGCCCAAAGTCGCAGATCAACAGATTGGATGAGCAGCTCGTGGTTTTGAAGAGCAGGTTTTCCGGTTTGAGGTCGCGATGGACAATGCCATGTGAATGCAGATGCGACACGCCCGATGTGATCTGCTTCATCAGCTGTGCAGCATCACTTTCGTAGAAGGACCCGCGTGCGAATATTCTCTCGAACAGCTCTCCTCCTTTGGCAAGCTCAGTGACAAGATATAAGCTGTCAGCGGTCTCAAAGTAATCAACGAGCGTCAAAATGTTCGGATGACCCCGGGAAACACGCTTCAGAACCACAATCTCGTTCTTCACTAGATGTTCGCGGCCGCGCATGAGCTTCTTGTTGATGACTTTGGCTGCAAACCATTTCGCGGTCTCTATGTGCTTTGCCTCTTTCACAACTGAGTAGGTCCCTGTGCCCAGTTCCCGGCCTATTTTATAGAGGCAAGGCACTGGCTGTGCCACGCCAGCCTCGGAACTTTCAGCTTTTGATTCTGCTTCTGAACTCTCAGCTTTGTGTTCTGTTTGAGAAATGGAGCTGTCTGTGTCGGTGCGCAAAGGAGAGCTGTATGGGAGCGCTCCTTCGGAATTAGTATGAGAAGGAGTTGATGGAGGATTCGGAGATATCGATGAAGGAGACAAAGAATCTTCGAACCTGACCGTCCGAGCGGTCGAGTCCTTTATGTCGCACAAGGTAGAATCCAATTGGTCCTTTCTTTTCACTGCATTGTTGGACTCAGAGTCCAAAGATAGTTGGGGCTCATCGTGCTTCACCTCGTTTATCATTCTCCTGGCGCGGCCTATCCAGATTCAGCGAGGAATATCGCCCAAACGCGCACGAACGAGAGCCTTCCAAAAAGGTGGTTCACTGCCCGGCCGAGGGGTAGTTTGGCTCACCTCCTGTCAACGTGTGCACACTGCCAAGGGAATTCAAGGGAAGGCTAGCTAAGTAATCGTTGGCTGTTATTATCTCTGAGGGTAGTGAACGGGGGGTGAGGCTGGTGGTCCCAATTTAAGACGCGTCGCATTTGTAATACGCACTGCACACACGCACACTCTCGCGCCTCGAGGCATCACGCGAAATGCACTAGCGCTCATCGCGAGCCGCCAACCAGCACCACCTGCTTTTTCGGATGTGCATCAAACTTACTTGCTATCAAAATTCTAGAGCCCATACTACCTTATCTTTCATTGCGACCCTGTTATCGCGGGGAGATGCAAGTCAATTATCGAAACTTAGCCTGATGTCATTGCCTATCTTTACTTCCGTGCCATCTTAACATCTAACTATTTTCTGTTTCTGTTCATATAATTGGAGAATCGTAGCTTGCTAGCAAACATGAATTTCCATTTCGAAGGCCGCAATGATGATAATCATAGTGTGCCCGCTCACCCAGACAGCCTACCGAGGTATATACGTGCATATTGAGTCTACATTATATCTAGTGGTCCTTAGCTGCCACCACAGTCTTGGCATTGCGGCCAGAGTTGTTTGGAGCAATTACACGACCAGTTTAGCCCGATGTAAATAAAGGTGTCTGGTTACCTAGCGTAGCCTATCGCTTGAGCTTAATAATGTATGAGACTAAAATGAACGTTGAGAGACGTTGATGGAGACCGAGCGGTGACTCGTACGATAGGGAGTAAAAGAAGTAGCAGTTTGCTTTTGTGAGGCGCCCCGATGCGAGCTTGAGCCTGATTTGGCCAATAAATCGACAGTCCACTTTGGCAACCCCACGTTATGGGGTGGTTGCAATGACGTTGGCTGCATTTGAGGAAAGCCTAACCCAGCCAATTACAGCTTTCAGCAATCTATACAACCTCAACCTGTTGGCCACCCTACAATAATAGGAGGAACTTTGGCGTCAAGCCTCCTGACTCAAAATATTGACGGCAGCTCCATAAAGGCGCCACCATTAAACCTCTGCGCCCACAATAATCACTGCACCCCTTCTCCTCGTACCGATTGGGGTCTGCAGCTCAACGTTGCCACATCAGCTACTGGCATCTGGTGCATAAATGGGACAGTGTTCCTCATCTATACGCCCCGCAAACCGCCCCCCATCAGAGCACTCCGATGAAAGCGGCCGACCTGAGAGCCTAGCAACGTCTGCTATCAACAGGCTGCGAAGAAGAAGATCGACGGAAGGCTCACGGCCCCAGCAGAAGAGACAGCGTCCCCACGATGACGACTCCCCGAGTGTAGGCGATACAGAGGGCTCAGCAGGACTGAGGCTGGAAGGCATTGACGACACAGAAGACATCGACCCAAGGCTCCGCAACAGTGTCTCTTCACTCAGCGCGTCTTCACGGCACCCCACTCTTGACTCAGACATTGCTGCGCCATCAAATGAGGAACTCCCAGACACTCAGGCTGCAAGACGCCGCTTTCCTATTTTTAGGCCTTGGCGCGGAAGTACAGATGCGTCTACTGGCCCCATGGGATCCTTGCGCACTGACCCCGCATTGGCACCTATCAGGGATGCCGCTTCACGAACAGAGGGCGATCCTCAAAATTTGCATACTACTGATGACCTGTCTTTCTCCGAGGAAGCCTATGGACGAGGCTTCGGGAGAGGAGCGCGCTCTTCGCCACAGGAACATTCTCTGGGCGCGGCACTCGAAAGCGAGCGTGCCGACATCCACAGCCCGCTGTCGTCCACAGGACTACCGACTACCTTCTCCCAAGCTCATGGCTCGCCGCATTACGAATACGACAGCAGAACCCCCACTGAGCCTCTAGGTTCAACTCTTTCACAGACATACCCCAGCTCCCCAAGTGGCGATGAGGACGAGGCAGACTCACAATTTTTCGACGCTCCCAGCTTTTTGCCGCCAGCGTCTCCCCCCAGACGAAGCTGGAACCCGTTTGGGTCGCGGCGTCAGAATTCACCCTCACAGCAGAGAGACTTTGTGCCTTCGCCACCACGGACGAGGCCACCTCCACCTCCGTCTCCTCCTCCTTCCTCAGGGCCCCAATCATGGTCGTCGGGCCGGCGAAACACCGATGGCGATGATGAGCAGGCCACGGTCCTGTCACATGTGCTGCTTGCAGCGGCGACGCTAACTGCGACCCATCTAGTTGGCGAGCTTATCACCCGAGGGGAGCTTTACAGTGGCACTAATCAAGACAATGCTAATTCAGTGCCAGACTCAAATGAGCCACGCGCTGATGGTTCCGACGGGCCCGGGGCGCCCGGTATCCAGCCCAATTCAAACGCTGGTGCTGCAGAAACGCCCTCCGTGCCTGATTTTCCAGGCACATTTTACAGAAATGACGATACATACAATGGCATCTCAGAGGAGACTCGAGAGCCTGAGCCAGAGCAAGCTCGCGCACCGGGCGCGGGGGCCAGTAGTACGGTCACCTTCCCAGAGTTTCTGGAGCAGCTTCGGTCGGGAAGGCACTCAACGGAGCTGACGCGCATCATGTTCGACACCAATAGGGCCTCCAGTTTTTTCAGATTTTTCCGCTTTCCTGAGGATGGTCAGGGTCGCATACCCATTCTGCTCATGGGCATCCGCTCGAGCGAGAATATTGCAGCTGAAGACGTTAGTGAGAGTGGAGAAACGCAGTTCTTGAACCACTCGGAAGCATCCATCTCGCCGCGAACTGAAGGCGGACTTGGTTTACAGTTTGGCTCACGACCAAGGTCTACTCATCAAGATTCGGACGACAATATGATCTTTTCATCAGATGAACACGATGAATCGGAGGCCAGTCGTCGACTTCGACACAGAGAAAGGTTGCGTAACGGGCCTACCTGGGATCAAAATTGGGAAGATGGGCTTGATGATGATGAGGAGGAAGAAGACGAAGATGATGAAGCTGATGATGATGAAGATGAAGAAGATGACGATGATGATGCTACGGAAGAGCCCATTTTTGAAGACCGCAACCCCTCTGGCCGAGACTTCGGCAGCAGTATGCTCATGGACGCTCTTCTCGATGGAATTTTAGGAAGGACTATACCGGCTGCTAATGCTCGCCGAGACAATAATGACGCTCGACCACTTGCCCAACGAAGACCCTCGAGAGATATATGGGATACCCGTGATGAGCCCACGGCTACGCAGCGACCAGGAAGATCGCGCTCTAATTCAAGCTCACTAGCCTCCAGCGCTGGCTCTGAGGAAAGCGAGTCCAACAGGCGCCCGACTAACCAGCGAAGGAGCCACCACTCTTGGGTTGTCTATGTTATCGGTGGCTCGTATCCGCCTACGCATCCTATTTTCTTCGCACCTAGCTTGCTTACAAGCAATCCGACCTACGAAGACATGCTGATCGTAGAACAGCTGCTTGGGCCTTCCAAACCACCAGTGGCTACCAGAGATGATGTCGCATCGGCCGGTGGCCTTTTCACGATCGAGCCAGGCTCCGCTCTTTTGAAAGAGCGCTGCCCCATCTGTCTGACTGACTATGCGGAGGAAGATGTATGTCGCGAACTCCCTTGCCGTCACGTCTTCCATCAAGAGTGCGTCGACAGCTGGCTTACACGAAGCCATAATTCGTGCCCCATGTGCAGAAACGAGGGCGTTCCTCTGAAACAGCAAAGGGCACGAAGCGGACAACAAGCCTGATGGATGCGACCATCGACTGAAACATGATCACATCAAATATGAAAGCGTGGAGTTTAAGGCGTGGCCTGGGTGATAACTGCAGGCTCTGTTCTACCCCAAGAAGGCCGCGCTACGGCAATAACCACAGACATTCAAATTTAACGGTTCAATATATTTTATAACTTAAACGGCCAACAGCATAAGGCTAAACTAGCGTGGGCTGTCGGCATTTTGTGGTGACTCCCTCGAATGTTCAGCGAACGAAGGGAACCCAATGCTCCCGCAGGGCATCAGTTTCGCGGGGTTTGTTTACTATCACCACTCCCCCAACCCCATATCTAGCTGCTCAAGGCACTGAGCTCTGCAGTTTTATTCATATAGTAACATGAAAGCTGAGAGATTGCCACTGGGAGCAGTACAAAGCAATGCTGCATTTGCTCGTTCCCAGGTCCAGGCGAAGTCAAAGAATCCAGCAGGCGTGATTACAGGTCGTGCCACCGGCACTACGAGCAATGCTAGCGGCGAGCCGGCTGCTGGCACCAAATCTGGCGCCAAGAAATGGCAACTCAAAGATTTCGATATTGGTAGAAAGCTAGGCCGAGGAAAATTTGGCAGAGTTCTCTTGGTACGAATGAAGGAGTCTGGATTCCTGTGCGCTCTGAAAACAATGAAAAAGGAAGAACTCGTCAAGTACCGCGCAGAAGTTCAGTTCCGAAGAGAAGTCGAGATCCAATCTTCGCTCAAACACCCAAACATACTAGGTATCTACGGCTACTTTGAAGATGCTCGAAAAGTCTACATCATGGTGGAGTATGCACCCAAGGGCGAGCTTTACACACTCTTAGGTGAAACGGGGCGATTCTCACCCTCCAGAGCATCGATGTACATTTCACAAGTCGCAGACGGTCTTTCCTATTGCCACGCGCGAAACATCATGCATCGTGATATCAAGCCCGAAAATCTTCTCATGGGGATCGATGGCCAAGTGAAGATCTCAGACTTCGGGTGGAGTATCCGCACAAGGCACAAGCGTGGAACCCTTTGCGGAACGCTCGATTATTTGCCGCCAGAAATGCTATCCAGGGAAGCACATTCCTTCCACGTTGACACTTGGGCGTTGGGAGTGTTAACCTATGAGTTTCTCACTGGAGAGGCGCCCTTTTATGCAAATGGACGTGATGTTACCTACGAACGAATAAAAAACGTGGATCTGAAATTTCCAAGCTACATTGAGCAGGAAGCTATAAACTTCATTCGCTCGCTTCTCAAGCGAGACCCTAGCGAACGGATGCGGCTGGAGGATGTTCCGCAGCACCCTTGGATTCTGAAGCATAAGCCTGGGTGGCCATAACTTTATAGAACAAGGACAGCCCCATAGACCGCAAAAGCCGGGGTTCAGCCTAGATAGCACTGGAAGCTGCTGAGACTGGCCGACCGAAGCTTCATCAAATAGCGGGAGCTCGCTCCTCTGTCGAGCTAACTAAAGGCAAACCCAAAGCTGTCATCTAGAGTTTCACGGCGGTCCCTTCCTCGTAATTTTTTCTTATTAGCATTTACACTCGACAGCGTTGGTTCCGCAGGATTTAGCCCGCTATCCTGCGGAGTTGAGCGCACAAACAGGCTTTCCTCCTCGTCCTCACTTTCTGCAGCAGGCGTTCCCTGAATTATCGAAGCCTCGGTGAGCTGCGCCAGGTCAGAATGTTTGCCGCTTGATCGTCCTGCACTATTGGTGGAATTTTCGTCGTCACTTCTCTCGAACAAGAGGTCATGGTCCTCTCTCTCATTTTCATCGCCAGCGATTTGAAAGTCAAAGGCTAGTTTTCGACGAGCTGGCAGATCAATCTGCTGCCCTTTCTTTCTGAAACGTTTGAAGTTGGGCCGAGCTTGGGCACTTTGGCTAGCTGGCTCTTGTGATGATTTTCGTCGCGCGCTCGAAAGAACGGACTCCACAACAGTGAGTTCCCCTATCGTAGTCAAATCTTCAATAGCCGCGTCTTCGTCGTCGTCACTCATCTTAGGCTCATTGTTAGCAACCGCCTCGCGATTCAGGATATCTGGACTAATGCGTGCCTTCTTAGAAGGCTGGGAGGACGGCTGAGAGCGCAGAGAGTGTTTCCTTCCCCTTCGAAGACTTTGTCCTGCCTCATCTTCTGTCTGCACACCAAGGGTTCTACTCGCGCTGGAAGTTGTTTGATAATTGTAAGCTGTGTTGTCGGGGGAACAGGGAGACTGAGTTTGTGTCAAAGCCGTAGATTCTTGTGAGGTCATCAGCTCGAGCACTCTTGATTTGACCTTGCGTCGGTCGTGTAATATAGAGGAGCTCGACGGGGGACCTTGCGCGACATCGCTGGCCGCTTGCGGGGGGCTCTGCGACTTAGAGGTCATTACTTCCATGACATTGACGCGAGATCTCTGTCGCTTGGAAGGAGGCGCCGACGAAGCAGAACCTGAGCTGTTCTTCACGTGGATTTCGTCGGGCTTCAGCTTGCGGCTTTCTGTGATTGCGATGTAGATGTCACTTTCCAGGGCGTATTTTGTTCCTGGTGCGATTTTGTCTCTGTAAGATAGAGGGTAGAGTGAGATAACTTCAGACGGCGTTGGAGCGTTTGCGTTTACGCACGAAGCACCGGCTGCTGTCAAAATGGGCTCCAGCGCCTCTGCATACTCTGCCAGTGGCACACAGAATACGCAACCCACGAAGCAGGTGGCCCTTGCGACGTCAGGGGCCCACCGCGGATCTGGAAGAAAATGAGACACGTCCGGTAGAACCGACGAGGCCGCAGTGCCCTTTGCCGAAGTTTCGGTGGCCGCAGCTTGCAATGCCTCGAAGTATTGCGTGTTGGCTACGGGAATGTTCTTTGTCAAAGCATAGTACAGACTCGACGTAGACTTGCCTGTTTTGACAAAAACGTCCGTGGAGTTCACGATGTAAGGCATGAGCTTCACATCAAGAGGCTTCAGTACGTTTAAAGCATGCTGCCAAAGCGTGGTGTGCGCCTTCCCTGTCTGACCAGTTGAATACGTGACAACAAAAGAGTGCCATTTTAGACGTAGTTTGGTGTTACTCCCTAGCTTTATGCTCACCATGCCGCTAGGGGCCTGCGGAAGTTTGACGGAGGACCCCGCAACTATAGATTTGCCGTCCACTTTGGTCCCGAATCTCGAGCTCAGGTCCGTGACAGTAATTTCTGATCGCATTGAGGGGTGGAAGGTCGCGTCTTCCGTAGGCTGGGAGACCTCAAGCACAGCGTGCCTGCGAGAGACGCTCGTGTCGTTCGTGACGACGAGGTCGATCTCCTCGTTAGCGGCTTTAGAGGCACGCCCGACCACGTATCGATGGTTTGGCAGTAGCCAAAAAAGCCGATCGTCTAGGCCCAATATCCACATGACATTTCTGCGAACGAAACGGGGCAATCTGCAGTACGCGTCTGTCGCCCTCCTTGCCGTGGATCTCAAAGTAGAGGCGCGCTCAAGTCCTACCAAGATGCCCTAGCCCGTCCACACACATCGAGCGTTCGAGCGTGGGGCATTAAAAAGAACGTTGAATGGCGATAAGTTAGAATTACATTCAGTCGCAGCAAATGGTGGTTGTAAACGGCCAAGCTGGATGCAAACTGCGCGCCTCATTTCAATAGGTTTTCTGGAAGCTTTATGTATTTGATTTGCCTTTTTTTTCCCTATTCTATATTCCTAAGCGTCCGCTACTAAACATGGAGACAACAGAGTAATGTATACTTCTCCCTGTTTAAAGTACAATTGCAGGCCGACAACTAGTTCTGACACTCTGTGAGCAAAGCTTGGTATCTCTGCGATCTTGTCTGCAAGCCTGAAGCTGCCAGTGGTCTAAATCATTATCTCTAAGCCAAGTTGAGCTCAGCCCCAACGTGCAAGCCCGCGCGCTGCGCGTCAGCGTCTCCGCCGCGCACAGGGAGAACATAGAGCACGTCGAAGCTGGCCTTCTCGGTCCTATAGGTGAGGCCTGCCGAGGTAGAGATAGCCGCCGAGTCCTTGAAGAGCGCCTTGAGATTAGAGTTCAGGTCTCCCGCCGAGCGCGCGCGGAGCACGCCGGTATCGATTTGGGTTTTGAGCCGCAGAGGCGAGAGAGGCTTGAAAGGTACCTTGCTCAGCAGCGCGATGCGCGACGTGTAGAACGCCTCGCCTCCAATGAAGTCGGATCCGTCGCGCGGACCAACACAGTTGGGCTTGAAGCCCAAGACGCTGTTTGGCCCACCAATGAGGAAGTTGTCGCACAGCTTTGGTCTGTCGTCGTCACTGTGGATATAGCCGAACTTACCATTGAACTCGAGCGTGAGCTCCTCACCTGGGGTTGCTGGCACACTGACGTCTACCGAGCCGAGCGTCTTAATGTACTGCGTGTCCCCTGGCTTGCCAGCAGCCTCGATGGAGGCCAGCAGGTCGTGGTACAGCCCGCGGTGGCCGAGCTCGGCAGCAGCGCTGACCTTCAGCGAGCTCGTGCCGGCAACCGCGCGGACCGCGTCGCTCGCGCCCTCGTTGATAGAATGCACGTTGCGCGCGACGGCATGCAGACCGCCTCGGAACAACGCGCCGGCGAACCAGGGCGCGCGGATCTCCGCAGAAAGGCCGTGCGAGGCGACGGCGTACGATGACCAAATGCGGTCCTCGTTGAAGAAGAAGCCCGTGAGCTTCAGCAGGCCGCGGCCCACCGGCGTGGGGCACTCGATCGAGGCCCTTCCCGAGGCGAGCGAGTACGGCTTGGGCTGCACCTTCGCTGAGAGCTCCAGGAGCTCTCCGAGACCAATTCTGTTGGACAGAAGCCATCTGCCGCGCACGCTGAACCGGTCGGCAACGGCCAACGCGTGGAGCTGCGTCGCGCTGCTCGGCCGGCAATCGCGCAAGTCGACAACGGAGCGCACGGGCAGAACGTTGGGATCGGCTGCGGCGCGGGAGCCGGGTTTGAACACGAACTTCGGCCGCGTGCCCAGCGTCTCGAGGCTGCGCTTCACGGGCTGGAGGACATCGAGCAGCTCCTCCACGGTGCGCGCGTCCAGCAGTGGCTTGATGCGCGACGCCAGAACAACGCTACGGTAGGACCCTCCGTTCAAGACCTCCACCTCATTGGCGATGGGCTTCAGCGTCTGGCCATCAAGGACGAACTCCATGGCGATGGTCGTTCGGCAAGGGCTGAGGTTATTCAATGCGTGCGTGTGGTTTGTGGTTACGGAACAGGGTCAACGTTGCCTTCGCGCCCAGCGGGTTGTGGGTAGGTCGCAGGTAGTTGTGGTGGGACTTTGCGAACGCCAAGGCGGACCTAAGTGTGCGGTGGTGCGAGGGCGTGGACCTGAACATATATGTTCTACAGGCGTTTTCCAAGCCATTGGCGCTAGCAAGCATGCATAATATGTAATTTTTACGACTATACTATATAGGTGTACACCCTTGCCAAATTTGTGCACGTTTGGCCTTGCAATCGCTCAGAAGTGGGTCGTTTGAGGCGCTGCTGCCTCCTGTTGATTTCGCATACTCATCTAGCCCTACCCCGACCGTTGAGGAGTGCCGTCAATGACGCATGAATCTGGCTAGCGCGATCCTCGAGAATCTGCAGAGGGCAGAAGCCGTAGAGATCGTGCCTGCCTTCTTGCTTCCCGACGAGTCGCGCAGCGCCGGCGTCTGCCTTGTCGGGGACGTGCTCGGCATCTCAAACAAGGCGCTTGCAGCGAGCTACGTGACGCTTTGCGCGTCCGGCGAGGACGTGGCAACGCCAGCTGCGTCGCTCGTCGCGATCATAGCTGCGCACGAGAACGTGCGCGCGCTCAATGCGCGAAAGCGAATGTGCCTTGCCGGAGAGCAGAGCCCACGAGAAGAGCTCCGCATCACCTCAATACTGCTCGGCTCTCACATGCAGAAGCACAACAAAAGCCCAATGCTGTGGTACCACCGCCGCTGGCTCCTCGAGACGTTCGGGCTGAGCACAACGCTGCGCGGTGAGCTCGCAGTAGTAGGCAAGGCGGCTGAGTATCATCCGAAAAACTACTATGCTTGGGCTCACCTCCGTTGGTACTCTCGCTACGCCAACGTGCGCCAGAGCCAGCAGCTGTTCGCTGAGCTCAAAACAGCCATCAAAAGCATGTGTGCGCGAAATCTTGGCGATGTCTCCATGTGGTCCTTCCTTCACTGGCTAGACTCGCCTGAGCTCGAAGCGTTTGCTGTGGAAACAGATGCGGAATTCCCTGGACATCGAGCAATTCTCCCCAGCGTGCCTGCGTGAAGCACCGGTCGCATGTAGGTGCGCCAGGGGCAGGTAGCTAGTTATGTACTAGGCAATAATGCATTGCGCCTCGCTCGCTTTTATTGATGTTGATTCTGTGGTCAACGAAGCAGTCACTTCGCGATGCCGAGCAGGTCGTTTCGTGAGCTAGGCAAAGGCCTTTCGCTGCGTGCTTTGTGAACTGTGTCGGTGGAAGAAGAGGCGAAGGCATTCTAAAATCTAATTGCAAATGGGGAATAATAACATAATTTGAAACGCTCAGAATAGCAAAGAAAGCGGGCTCAGTGAAACTCTGGCGCATCTACAAACTCCTCGTCCTCTTCACTCAGGTTGCCCGGCCCGGCTGTCTGCTGGTGCTGGTGCTGCTGCTGCTGCTGCGGCGGCGGCTGTTGCGATTGCTGCCCATTTCTGTACGACGACGGCAGATGCGCCTTTTCCGCGGCTGGCTGCTCAAAATTGGCAGGGAACGTTGCGCCAGGCAGCACGGGCATGGCGGCCTGTATGATCGCCTCCACGTCGGCTGGGGACCGGGCTTCGCGCAGCCAGTTCTCGATCCAGAATACGTACTGCAGCGGGCCGTCCACAGGAGCAAATAGCTTGGGCTGGAACGGCGGCGCGCGCCCCTCAGTGCGCAGGCGCTGCAGGTGACGTTGGTGCTCCTCGATCTCGAACTTCTCATCGGTGGCGACCTTTTGGTTCCGCTCACCCAGCGCGATGCAGACCTTCTCCCAAAGGCGTCGGCTCTCGAACTCGCCCTGCTCAGATATGGGGCGGACCAGAGGCTTGTGCACTTTGTCGTTATTTGTGTCGAAGAAAACAGTCTTCTTCGTGTCCTTGCCGGTCAATGCTTTGATATAAATGACGTCATTCCATTTTCCAGATATCTCGAAGAGGGGTTTGCCCCTTCGCAAGATCTGGCCCTTGATTTCGTGGTAGGTGCCGGTGATGTACCCCTTCACTTTGAACTCGACATGGCATTCCATGTCGAGCGCAGGACACCGCACAACTGCTTTATCGCCAATTTCTAGTTTTAGCGTTCCGACAAGTACGTTGCGCGCGTATATGTTGGGCTGCGTGAGCTCGTACTCCTCGGGCCGCCCGTGGGCATCAACATGCTCGCCCAGTTGAACGCGCGCAATGCCTTCCATGATGGACGCAGCCGAATTGCCCAAAAACTTCGACTTGGGGATGACGATTCCATCTGCGCGGACTTTGCGGTCTGGATATATGAAGAAATAAGACGACTTGGGGGCGTGGTGGCTCGTCTGCTCGGCGACATAGTAGGCTCTTGAATCTGCGCCCAGCTCCCACCAGCACGAGAAGTATTCGCCGAGAACCGGGTTCAGAGGCTTTTTGACGGCTTTTGGCGCGATATGCCAGCCACTCATGTACCACCTCACAATTTCCACGAAACGTTGTTCCGGGTCGGATTCCGAGGTTGCGCGGACCAGCATCTCGGGGTGCTGTAGAACGTTTGTGATTCGCTCTAGCATGGATTTGCGCTCCAGAATGAATGTCGGCAAGGTAATTCGCGACAGGTCCGACCCAGGCCGGAGCTGGCCGATAAGACTGAGAATGATGTTTCGGTTGCCGTCATCGTAATCATCTTCGTCGTCAACATCATCAGTACCGCGGTCAATGGGCGGCTTCGCTGGGCTCTCTCGGTGTCCTAGCGACGGCAAAGGCATCTGGATACGATGTGTGTCCTCTTGCTGCCTTCACTGCAAATGAGGTAACGGCTGTGGTAGGGGCGTTGCAACTCAAGGCCTTCCGTCAAAGCTGCCTCTTGCGTTCAGACATTCGATGTCCCGGCAGCTGAGTAATCCGGCTCTGTAAATCTTGCAGAATGACGAAACGACACAACAGTTATAAGGGCTAGGGCGCATTTAACTGCATAGCGCGAGGAAGGTTTTTGAGTCTTTTCGCAACGGTCTTTTCTGCTTAATGGGTATTTAGCAATACGTACGACTGCATGCCGATTTGCAATCGAGCCAGGGAGAGCGATCCAGTAGTTACAGCGCAGCTCACCTCCTTACGTGGCTGGGGCTGCCGCGTCGTTTTTCCCACCCGGTAATAGGCGCAGGTTTTGAATTTGTCCACTTCACGAAAACGACACGTTATATTACTAGGGTGGTTTTGTCTCTAAGGGTCCTGCCCAGCAGCTGGTGTGACCTATAGAATTCCACTTGTAAACAATTAGGAACTACTGTGTCTTAAGGATGCCGCATATGGCTAGCTGCGTTTTCTGTACAAGTCCATATAGGCGTTTCAAAGTTGCAGCTTGAATATGTAACACCAATCAACTCGAGCGCATCAAATTGTATTAGTATCACAACGTGCTTTTAGCTAAGCCCTGTAAGCACACACACACACACCCCCGTCTGCCGGCCCTTCCCCCCCTCCCTCCGCTACCCCTTCTCTCTTGCATCAAAAGTACTCAAATGCTCTAGCTGATATATCACCTAAATTGTTAAGGATACTATAAATACCTACAGCTGACCCTTGTTTGTGCTGTTGCCTAGACTTAATACTCAGTAAGTGTAAATAAAAACATTCTCCGTCTTCGAGGAATATAGAAGCATGCGCGAACTTCGTGCGGCTTCCGTTGATAGTCGCGACTGAACTGTCAAAATGTATGCCTTCTGGTTCGGCGAGAGACCAACAACCCGACGCTTCCAGTCTTCCGTAGCATGAGGCGAAACGTTCGTGATCGCCTCGATAACCTCATCGCGAAGGTCCAAAGCTATTACGGGTGCGCTTCCGAGCTCGGCAAGGAATTGCGTCCTGGCCTCGACGCTCCGTTCCTCCAGTTGCCATTTGTTCTTGCGCCCACCTTTCAACTTCCCAGACTCATTCAAAATCAGAACACGATCGTTCAGACCTTCAATGTCCACGCTCGTTTGAGCGTCGTTGTGATAGGACGGCGCTCCGAGGCCATCCGCCTCGGGGTGGCTCACGGCCAGCCCTAATTCGGATTGTACGAAGGGGACCAGCTCTGGGAGCGAAAGGTCCACGTCATTTGAGTATTGAGGTCCGTTGGCCGAAATGCGCTTCACCCGAAGAGGTTTGAACTTGCTGTTAGTGCTCGACATAGCGTGAAGCTGCTTCACTATGATAACGAGTGACGCACCCTCTCGCGCCGCTTGGGCCATCAGTTCCTCGGTAGAACTGATGTCATGGACAATATCCGCGCTGATACCTTGCCTCCACAGTAGTTTCACCGCTTCAATCCCTTGGCTTTTGAGCGTCGCTTCGCTTAAACTCGAAATGAGTACCTGGCAGCGGGCCGAGATGCTGCGGAGCGCCTGAGCTTGCGACTGCTGCTGGGCTTGCATCGCTCGCTTCGTCAACATCGCGGATAGCTTGTCTACAGACATGCCAAACCCGACGGCCTTTGCCAGTGGATTGCGCCCGTCCAGAACAGAGTTTCGGAAAGCCCTCACAAGATGGTCGTACCTACCGCCAACGGCAACCACCGAGCCCCAACCTGCTTGGCGCGAGGAGCTTGTGGAAATACGTGTCTCAACCAACTGGAACATGACACCATTAATGTAGAACTCAGAGGTCGCGGTGTGCAGGAGTGGAGAGAAGTAAATTTCCGGGTCTGTGTCAGAATTGGTGGCGCATATCCGCTTAAGTATCTCAGCCACATCTTGGATGTGGGTCAATGCCCGCCTCACCCGCTCGGAGAGAGGCATCAGGCGCATCATGTGTGCTTCAGCCTGAGGAAGGGCTTCTCGAAAGCTAAACTGGCTGAGCATATCCAGAGATGCCGTGGAAATGTTGGATCGCATGAGCGCATTGCCACGGCGGTCGGATGCGCCAGTGTTGATGATCGAAAGAGCAGCATAATATTGCGGAGGGCTCAGTCCACAATAGCTCAATGTTGCGGATAGAATATCATAATGGCCGATTACGATAGCCAGATCACTGACAGAGTTCATAGAGCTGACTGAGCCAGTGGAGTCATTACCCCCTATAGGAGTCGTACCGCGCTCTGACGCAACGCTAGCAGATCCTCCGGACGAACCATTGTCGCTTATGATTCCATTGAGCACGGTATTTGCCGAGTCATACATAACAGCGATCGCTTCCGCCTCATCAAATTTCAGCGACTCGGTTGAGTTCTCGGTAGAAACTATGTCGAAGTCGGCCTCGGTGTGTTTGGCGGGGTGAAGCCCAGGATGCTGCAGTCTGGCGCGAAATATCGTATCGATTGAATAGGCTTTCCGGTACTCGGGAACGATCTCGGCCAATCTCCGCGCATGAGGTAAAGTGAGATCATGCGGTAGTTGCAGAACAGTCCCTTGGGAGTCAAGGAGTTCGACAACGGTAGGCCCCTTGTAGATCGTGGACCTCGGGAATAGATGAGACCTAAATGACGTGTTATCCACGGCGCCATGTGCTCGGAATACCGAGGAGAGGGATTTTACCACGAGTGTGGCAATGAGACTGCGCTTTGGGTCGCTGTTCGGTAGCTGCTGGCGCCGGCTAGTGTTGATGTTCACTCTATCGTAGAGAACTTGCTGTGCTGAGATCAAAGACCTAGAGAACAATGCATTTGTCAACTGCTGCACAATACGGGGATCACGGATGTTCCTCAGGGCTTCTTGAACAGTCATGTTCTCCTCCTCGACCGGAATGATGCCTGACTGCAAAAGACCGCATGCCGACGGTCTACGCGCTGGATCATGATTCAACATCGACCTGATGAGCTCAGTCTGCGTGCGCAATTCAGTGGCAGCAACCATCTTTGGTGGGAGCTCTACCTGAGGAAGCCTTGCATTTCGGATATTCTTGATTCTTTCCATCTCTGTATTGGTGCCCCAAACCATTTCGAAGAAGATAATCCCCAATGAAAAGATGTCGACTTTCTCATTGTACCCTTTCTTGGGGTGATTTGAGGTCGTGATTTCGACTGCAGAATACAGCGAAGTGCCCACATCTGTAGTAAGCTCCTCCCCATCAGTAAAACTCGCGTCGGCGGTAGGAGTTCCAGGTGAAGGTGTCGGAGGCGGCGCCGCTTCAGCACTTTGCTGACGAGATTGCAAAGGCTGAACGACGCTTCGCGCTAGTCCGAAGTCCCCAATCTTCACGTTGCGCGCTTGATCAATGAAGATATTCTTCGGCTTTAGATCGCGGTGAATGACGCCTTCCCCATGTATGTACGCCAACGCTTCCAAGATTTGCCTAAGAAGCCGCCAATACTCATGGGTGTTCTTGTAAAGTCCTTGACGAATGAGATCTCCCAATGTATGATTCTCGCAATACTCCATCTGAATATAGAGGGTCTTATGGGCAATTCGTGACAAGCGTTGGAGGATCGCGTCTTTAGATCGAAGGTCAGACGGCGCCTGCCGAGCAGTCGGCACATCGACTCCGAAATTGAGCTTGTCGATAACGTTGTTATCCGCGGTGGAGCTTTTTGTACCCGCGCTCTCACCCAACTCACTCGTTTCGGATGCATCATAACATGCAGCGCCGGAGAATTCCATCAAGCCGTCTTCGTCGGAGTCGCTAAATCCGAATTCAACGAACCCAGAGTCCGACATGAAATCATGCGAGACGCTCGCCAAATCAAGCTCGGACAAAGAGTGATGCATCGAGAATTTGGAGAGCGATGCGGATTGAAGTGAGTCTATAATGTCAGCTGGCTCACCACCGGTGACAGTGGTGGCGGGACCAGATACCGAGTCTAGCTTGACTGGAGGGTTGTATTGGCTGTCGCTCTGGTCATCCTGAGCAATGACCTGGGCACTGCTTCTCGAAGGGTCTATGAGCTCTAGATCGTCCGACTCGTCCTCGAGCCACACAGTGTAGTACCTCACAACATATTGATGATTGAGTCGTGACAGCAGCACAACCTCTTGCAGAATGTGAGACAGTGTTGCAGGGGTCGCACGGATCTTCTTGATAGCATATACTCGCCCATCGAGCTTGTTTCTGGCTTTAACAACTTGGCCAAAGCCTCCTTTGCCCAACACGATGCCCTCATCGAAATCCTGTCGATATCTGGAGTACGGCGCGCCCTCTTCATTACTGCTTAGTCTACGTCGCCCTGTAGACCCCAGCACATTTCCGTCATCTGGGCCAAGTGTGCTCGAGCTATCAGTGACACCCAATGCCCCGGTGTTCGATCGAGGGACCGTGGCAGAGCCGCTTTGCATCTTGAGGTTCGCAGGCCTTATGGAAGGGTCTAAAATTCTTGTCAGACCCCCACTCAATGTTGCATCCGCATCTGAGATGTCGCCGTACGCCTCGAAACTGCTGCGGAAAAACTGGTCAGTGAGAAGCTCGAGTGCGCTCGGCCGTCGCGCGGGATCAGGATGCATCACAGTCATCAGGAAGCCACAAAGATCTGACGGCCAGTGACGAGGTCTCGATTTGACATAGGACTCTACGTCACCCTGAAATTTGTTGAGTTGATCTCTTCCGGCAACCATGACTGTAAGGAGAGCACCAAACTGCCATATATCCCATTTAGTAGAAGGAGAAGGTGGTTTGCGCCTCCGTCCCTCGGGCGGAATCCACATGGAGTTCTTAGCTCCTAAACAGGGTACCTGTTCGCATGTTCCATCACTAGAACCAAACGAATGCTGTGAGTTCATTGTGAACAAAGTGTATAAATATTGAGGGTGGCGCAGCATCAGAGATGTCTCACCAGTCTCTGGATCCACGTTTACTACTGCGTTCTCCGCGCATATACTCCTGTGCCTTATTCCGGCCTTATGCAGGGACTCGAGCGCCTCCAGAATCTGGTAGGACCAGCGTTGAGCGCTCTTCAAACTCACGGAACCGGCACTATCCAGAATCTCCGACAATGGGGTAATCCGACAGAGCGGTGTCAGTAGCGAAACCTCCCATTCTTGGGCTCCGCCGCGGAATCTCTCAATGGCGAAGTCGCAAAGTGGTAGTATACCGTGATGACGAAACTGCCGTACCAGAGAGAGCTCGTTGTTCAGGTCGTGCAGTTCTCTGGCTCCAGCGGCGGTCCGCCAGTACTCTGATGACAATCCTACCTTGATGAGAAGTGTTATGACATCAGCCGGCCCTCGAGCCGTCCTTGCGTCTGAAGAGATGTTGCGGTGAACCTCTTCTGGAAGCAAAACTTTGGCAAGATAGCTTGTGCCGAGAAATTCTTGGCGAACTCGAATACCGGCCTGCACCTGCCGGAAGACAATAGGCTTGCTCTCATCGCAAAACACCTGTGGCAGCTCAATTGCTCGCTCGAATGTCGAGACGCCGGGAGTAGACTCCGGCACAACTATGAGGTCTCGAAGATCACTTTCCAGCTCCGCGGACTTTCCATCGACCAGTTCTGTTCTCTTCAGTTCTTCCAGCACTAGCGTATCGTATTTCTGCTCCTCTTGCATTGCTGAAACTTCCCGCTCTCTCTGAATTGCATCTTGCTGCTCCTTCTGCTTCCGCTCTTCCAGTTTGATGCGCCGCAAGCGGTCTTCCTCAAGGTTCGGTGCGGCTTCGCTCACAGAGCGAGCCCAGTCGTCAATCTGCGACTGGACATTTGAGGTCACCTCAAAGATCATCTCGCTCCCCTTCAGGTCCTTCATGGTTTGATCAATGCACAACTTCAAACTCTCGACTTGTCTGCCACTCAGGGCCTTACTATGAGTTATTTCGATGGATGGAAGCGTCTTCGGATATGTCGGCGTCATCGTGACTTGGATCTGCACCTTTATTAGACTATTTTCGAATTGGCTGCTCGGTCGCAGCCAAATGCTGAACTTGGGGGATGGCTTTTGGTTCCAAACGGACGTGTTCGGAAGCTCCTTGTAGTCCGACGCATAGATTGCTCTCAATGCCTCTACCTCATTAGCTTGTATTTCCGCATATTCCATGTTGTCTCATTGATTGTCGATGACCCCCAGCTATTTGCGAGGGCTTGTCGAGTTTGTATATAGCAGGGTTGGGTTAAATGAGGTGGGATTATGGGGCTCGAGAGGAGGGCGACATCACTTTATGCTGATAAGTACGTATTAAACACAAGCGACATGGTTTCAAAGCTGTGCCAAGCAAATTGCAGATCTGGCGTAGTCAATGAAAGATACAGTCGTATAAAATTTCAGGGTCGCGACCGATCATTTTGTTTCGGGCAACTTTTTTAGGCCTTCTAATAGCTGTTCGGAAGTAAGGTGATGCATCAGTTTAATGACTGCAGCGCCATCGGGTTGGTTGCATAGGTGAACCACAGGAACATCGAAAGCGTACATGTTGTACCATGCTTTGTTTTCAGGCTCTGTGATATCGATCTTTTGAAAATCGAAGTGCGCAGAACGTGCAGCCTGCTCTATGTGATACTGCGCATCGGCGCAAAGGCCGCAATTGGGTTTGGTGTACAAGCGTACTGCGCTTTTCAGAACCAGTGAACACCGCATATCGTCAATGGAGAAGTCACCTTCAGCCGCGAAACGAAAAAGCACACCTCCCTCATACACTGATTCTAGAACTTGACGCAGTGAGACCTAGCCCAGACCTTGACCTGGGTCTCCACGCCGACTTCCTTAAGGCGTACCCATAGCTCGAGTGCCGTTGATATATTATTTTATTTCAATTCTCTTTAATCGAACTCGCCCGAGCTGAACATTTCATCAGAGTCGTCGTTGTCGAACTTGTTGGCGTCCTCGACATCTTCAGCTGCGACTGAGGTTTCAATTGCCGCTCTGAGGCGTGACGAGCGCGGTTCCCGCACCTTTGCTCGAGATGGCGGCCTGGAAGCCGGTAGTGAAGTTACATCCTCATCACTCTCGATTATTTCATCCGGCTGCTCCGCACTGGACTGCCGCGAAGATCGGGTGGATTGTTGCTGGGCGCGCCGACCATGAGTCGCGTGGTCAGGACGAGCCGTTCTAGATGCTGTAGGTGCTGTCGCTGCTGCCGCTGCCGCTACTTCTCTCTGCCTTTTCGACGGCGAGGATGTGATGCTTGCAATAAGGCCTTCCAAGTGGCCGGTATGATCAACATCTGGGTGGGCAAGATTGTGCGAGTTGCTGTCAGGCGTGTCTGCCATTGGGGTAAGCAGTTTTTCGATGCGGTCCTTCACAAGCGAGTCTACACCCATCTTTAGTGCCATCTTATCGTCCTTTTCTATAAAAAGATTGAGAGACTCTCTCATACCACGTTCAAGTAGAAGCTGGAGCTCTTCGGCGTCCAGATGTTTGCGCAGAAGATGGCCCATATGCTCAAGTGGATTCGGTAAGTCGCTACCGAGGTTGGCCGCCTCGCCTGCCGTGGAGCTCTTCGGTAGAATCCTTCCCTCCCTGATTTCTTTCTTTTTCAACAAATGCAATATATCGGAGGAGTTGGCCACTCGGCCAGCGAATCTGTTGGAAAATCTGGTAGCGTTCTCGACTTCGTACCCCCCGCTATAGTCTACACGGAGTCTGACTAGCGGGAGTGGGACAGTGATGTCACTGTCTTCGGAGTATCCGTGGTGCGCTAGCCAGGCAGTGTTGGCCTCGTCAATTAGCGAGTTGACCTGGTCAATGAGCCACATGGTGACCTTGGCTCTGGCTTCCCTGTCGCTGTGCTTGATGTGTGCAGCGTCCGTGCTCAGCGAAACTGTTCGCATCGCAAAGGGTCGGACGCTTTTGAGCGCAATTTTCTCGTAGGTCATGTATTTGTTGGGCGCTATTGTGAGTACCGCAACATGCTTGGGGCTGACTTCGCTGGCGCTCAGACTTGTTGCAACGGTGCTTCCCGGCTGCATCACCTTGAATCCTTTGTTTGTGTTGAGTTGAGGATCTATGAGGCATTCGTGTTCGTGGCCCCAAATAACTAGGTCTATGAAGTTGGGCAGGAATTGCTCCGGAAGGTAGTTGGTAGGGCCGTGCGGAGTCCGGTTTTGGTGCACTATGAGGATGTTGTACCATGAGTCGGGCTCTTCCCGCGGCCGCAAGAACTTAACTTTTCTGTCTCTAAATGATCGGTATAGCCTCTCGTCCCTGACACTGGCCATCCCATAAAGTGCCAGTCTTATTCCGTTTTTTTCGATCAGAGTGGGAGTGACGGTGATGTCAGTGCTGTCGTGGATGCGTCCCATATGGTTGACTAGCCCCGAAATGCTCAGCACGTCCAGAGGAGAGATGGGAGTAGACGTTCCCGAGCCACCGACGTCGTCATGGTTGCCGCTAACGGCAAAAAGCGGAATTGCGACGTTCAAGTTGGGGTCCTCGAAATTGGGATAGTCATACTCCTCGGCTCCAGGCAGGACGAGCGGGCCGTGGTTGAGCACCTCGAACTCAATTGGCTTATCCCCGAGACATGTGCGCCTGAGTGTTTTCATAACGGCGTACATCGACTGTTTCGAGGGTTTGTTCACATGGAAAAGGTCGCCGCCTTGGATGATAAAGTCAACGTCGCTGCCGCGGGCAATGGACATGGCCTCATCGAAACTATCCGCAGCATCGTTTCCTCTTATGGGATCGAGCTCGTTGTACCCCACATGGTTGTCGGTCGTCACGAAGATACGGAGACTCATTCCCCGCCAGATACTCGCCCGCCGGGGACCCTGGCCAACTTTTCAGCGGGTTCGTTCTCAGCAGGCGCGCGCGCGCTCTTCCTCCTCCACCCCTCCCCTCCCTCTCTTCCCAGTCCTGCAGGGAGGCTGCCGATCGCGTCGAACCCTAACCGACTGATAAATTGGAGAACCCTACTGGTAATACCACCGGCTCCATTACTCCGCTTCACGAGAACTCGAGGCGAGGCGAGGCTCGCGCGCGGTCCCTGCCCCCCCTCCCCCACCCCTTCCGACTCCGTCCCCTCCAACTCTTGGTTTCCTTGTAGGTTTTTTCCTAAATAGAATCAATTCGTGACGCCACGGAGCGCGGCCTTGTCCTAAATACCCTTCTCTAATCAAGATGCCTAGAGCGTGGGCAGAGGCGCTGACGCCTCTCGCGGACTTCCGCTTGCTGTTGATCGCGGGGGCCATCACGGTCACTGTGCTGGTGACGATTCCGTTCGAGGTCTACTTCACGCCGCTGGCTCGCCAATTCCGGATTGACAACCCGTACATTAACTACCCGCTGTCGCCGGAGCACGTCCCCGTGTCTCTGCTCGGCTTTCTGAGCCTGCTCCTGCCTTTGGGCCTGATCACGCTAGCCGGGATCGTCGACGTGCGGAACCGCAAGCATGCGATCATCTCGATTCTGGGACTCCTGATGGCTGTCAGCAGCACAATGCTTGTCACGGACGTCTTCAAGATTCTTATCGGCAACCAGCGGCCAGACTTCATAGATAGATGCAAGCCTCGCCACGACGCGCCGCGCGACGTCTACGTCTCTGTCCTGGACGTCTGCACCCAGACCGACATGGTCCTGCTGTGGGAGGGCTGCAAAAGCACGCCGTCCGGCCATTCCTCGCTCTCGTTCGCTGGCCTCGGGTTCCTCGCTATCTGGTTCCTGTACTCGTTCGATCTTCTGCGGGCGGACCGACCTATCTACGTCAAGGCAGCCGGCTTCACGCCGATGCTGATCTCAACATATGTCGCCATCACGCGCATCATTGACCACAAGCACCACTATATCGATATTATATCGGGAAGCATCATTGGAACCGCGATTGCTTATGCGTCCTACGTCTACGTCGTTCGCGACAGCAAGCCCGAGCGCTCCACGACACACAGCCCGGTGTGAGCCTACAGCAGCAGTTATAGATGTCAATTTTGGTTTATCGTTCGTATCTAGATATTCGGCCCACAGAGCGCCAATTGTATTTCACACTCGAAGGCTGTGCGCGCCGCATTGGCGTGACGCTTCAGCTGCAAGTGGCACGATCTTCGAGCCAGCACTGATCAGTTGTTCATTGTATGCACGAGGCGCGTCCACCGGCTGTCCTTTCGTGCGTTAGACCGCTGACATCAACGTCGGACGTCGTTAGTAATCGCCCTTTGGATGTCGTCCCCACCATCGAATCAACGCTACGCTAACTAACTGCTCCATCATGCCAAAGTTCCACGATCCTTGGGCTAAGCAGGAGGCCTGGCGCTTCCAGGGCCCCTTCACGCGGCTGAACCGATTCCGAGGAAGCTTGCCCGGATTCGGAACCGCTGTTGTCGCGTTTGCGCTCTTCAATGTGTACGAGTATGCCACGGCGAGCCCCGACCATCACGGCCACCATTAGAGCATCAGCCTCGCCATTCTGCACGTCTCGGAGCGCCCGCTAGCGAATCTCGTGGCAGCCATCAGCGCTGCACGGCTGCGCGCCCTGGCCTGCATCTTTTGCGTTCATAATGCCTGAGACTCGGCCATCTCGGCTCGACTGAGCAGCGCACTTTGAGACTCCACCGTGAGACTCATTCATGTCGACTCAGACCAAGCCTAAGCTCGCATCACCTGGGTCGCTTAATGTTCGCTAAGCACCATGAAGAACTAGAGTACATACGAATCTTAACTACCTCTGACACTCGATCGCACTAATCCTGCAGCAGAATAAGCTCTTGGAGTGCGCACATACCTAGACATTGTACGCATACGTGCCGAGTCGAACCGCAATGGGCTGCTCCAACCTCGACTATCTTCTTTGGCTGCACCGATAAACCGCGGCCGCCTAGAGTGACGGGACCCCATCCCTGCCCGACCCTTCACGCCTTAGCCCAAAGGGCGGCACAGTGATCTAGCAGGGGTGGACCTTGCCCCGCTGACTCCACATCGTCAGGGCTTCAGGGCATCTGACTCATACTCTCTTTAAGCGCGCCATCCCGTAAATTTTTCACCTGGTTTGTCAGCTGGGATCTGCAGCCTTGGCGAAAGAACATCTGAATTATCGAAAACTGGACTCCGCTAGTCAGGACTATCACACATGAGTACGGCTAAGTCTGTTGGTTCGAAGTTCCGAGTCTCTCTCGGTCTTCCCGTTGGAGCTGTCATGCAGTGCGCCGACAACACCGGTGCCCGCAACCTGTACGTTATTTCCGTCAAGGGCATCGGTGCGCGCCTGAACCGCCTTCCCGCCGCTGGCGTCGGAGACATGGTCATGGCCACCGTCAAGAAGGGTAAGCCCGAGCTCCGTAAGAAGGTCATGCCTGCCATCGTTGTCCGCCAGTCGCGCCCGTGGCGCCGGAAGGACGGCATCTACCTCTACTTCGAGGACAATGCTGGTGTCATTGCCAACCCCAAGGGTGAGATGAAGGGCTCTGCTATTACTGGCCCCGTCGCGAAGGAGTGCGCCGATCTCTGGCCGCGTATTGCCTCTAGCGCCGGCGTTGTTGTTTAGGGAGAGCATATAATTATTACTTTCATCATTAATTTAAGACCATCTGAAGAAGAAGAAGGCGAGGGAAAAGAAAAACAAGGGAAATCGAGATAACCGCGTTGTGGGGCATAGCTCGGCGGTCGTCCATCGATTGACCACAAGATAGTTGTACAAACAGCTACGTTCGAAAGAGCTGCACCCTCGGCACTCGACTAGCCGCGTTACGCAGTCAGCTCACGCCAATCTCTTCTCAGTAATGTCACTTATATCTGCACACATACCCCCTTAACCTATTGATCCGATTCACCTTCTCAATATGGAAGGTTTCAACCCGAGCCTGGATCTCCTGCCACTGGCTCAGAGCTCGGAAGTAGGGGTCGCCGAACTGGACTTTGATGGCCTGCTGCCCACCCCACTGAAGGTCACGCAAGATGGGGGCGCTGCCGGGTGCGGAGGGAAGCTCTGGCAGGCCGGCGAGCTGCTCAGTCGCTACATGATCCGCCAGCCTCTCGACGGCTACTCGAAAATTCTGGAGATTGGGAGCGGCACAGGGCTATCCGGCTTGGCTCTTGCTGTGGGGAATCCTGCCGCCAGAGACGCGAAGATATATATCACGGATCAAGTCAATATGCTCCCATTGATGCAAGCGAACATAACTCTCAACAAACTCGAGGACCGCGTGTTCGCCGAAGTGCTGGACTGGGGAGAGCCCTTGCCAGACTACTGCCGGGATGTAGACCTCATAATAGCCGCAGACTGTGTCTACCTCGAATCCGCCTTCCCTCTTCTCAAGCAAACGCTGCTCGATCTGACTGAAACCACAAACACCCCAATACTTTTTGCATACAAGCGTCGGCGGAAGGCAGACAGGCTCTTTTTCAAGGCCATGAAGGCTGACTTCTTGGTAGATGAGATCAAGGATTACCCCGAGTATGAAACGTCCCACAGAGATAGCGTGTTCCTGCTCTCAATATCGCGACGCAAGCATCTGGCTGGCAGGGAAAACAACAATTAGCATATAAAGAGCATAAAACGCGTCGAAGTCCGGGACGCTTCTCCCCTTCTAAAGTACAACACTCCCAGACGGTTGGATTACTATTCTAGGCTAGCCCTAATTGGTCGTGCTTGATCTTCAAAGGCGGCGTGTAGATGAGAGGAACGGCTGTAGCGGTCCGTTAATAAAAAGGTATGAATGTACATCTGAGTATAACATGAAGCTAGCCAACACCGAGCGGTGTGCCGTTGGTCACCTTCTTGATTGTGTTTGCGTGCGTAAAAACTTCGAGGTGCGTTTCACCGATCGTTTCAGCTCAACGCCGAGCTTCGTACCGCTGAACGCGAAATTGGGGTCTGCTCTGCTGAAGGGGTCGTTCAGAAGCTCGCGGGCCGTTGGACGCTTCTTGGGGTCGATCACGAAACAGCGGTCCAAGAAGTTCTTGCCTTCGTCCGAAACATAGGCCTTGGCATCTTCAGGAATGGGCGGCGCCTGTTTGCTCGAGCCGAGCTTGTACATGGCCCCGATGGCTTCCTCCGTAGACCACGGCCTTCGGCCAACGAACATCTCAAGGATGACACAACCCAGAGACCAGACGTCCACTTTGGCACTATACCCTTGCTTTTGATTCTTTATAACGTTGTGTATGACTTCCGGCGCCATCCAGAAAATGGTGCCTTGCATGCTCATTTCTGCGTCATTGGCGTAAATGTCGCGACTGCGCTTTGAGATGCCGAAGTCCGAAATTTTCACAGTGCCGTCAATATCCAGAAGGAGATTGTCGGCTTTCAAGTCTCGATGCAGGATTCCTCGCGAGTGAAGGTACGACAGTCCATCCAGAATCTGTCGAATCAAAAACCTGATCGTCTGTTCAGGGAAGCGGCCGTAATTTATGAGCAGTGTTTTGACGCTTCCGCCGGGGACGTACTCGAGGAACAGGTTGCTGACTTTGTCGAGCCGCTCGAAACCCAGGTACTGAACTATGTTCAAGTGATCCAAGTCCTTCATGTTCTCGACCTCTGCGTACAGTGCTTTCATGCTATCATCGTTCTCTTTAGAGTTCGCCCCGTCCTTCCCGGAGCTGCCGTAATGGAGGGGGCCCTTGACTTGCTTCACAGCCATCATATCTCCAGTTGTTACGTTGAGGCCCAGGTAAACCTTTCCGAAGGAGCCCCGGCCGATGAGTTCGCCCTTGACCCATACGTATTGCTTGTGGTCGCGGAGTGTGACAGAGTTCGGCGTGCCTTTCCGCATCTCAACGACTTTACCGCCCCACATCTTTGTCGACTTTCTTCGCAAAAGGTGGGACGGCTCACGGCTGCTGGTTTGTTGCTGGGTGAGTCTACGGCTCGCCTCCCGCGCCACGACGCGAATAGACTTCGCCCGGCTGATCGTCGAGTGACCCATCCGCTGGTCAGTGATCGGCTGGACCTTCTCATCGTCCTCCAGCTGCTCATATGCGGCCGTCGAGTCTACGGACGTTGTGGAGTCGGTGTTCTTGACCGAGGGAGAGACCGGCGACGCAGAAGTAGACTCCATTCCAGACGAGCTGCGCGGCGCCGACAAATCGGGTTTGGCGGCCTTCGGAATCATCGGGCGAGTCCGCTTCTGCGTCAACTGCTGCGTCTGCGAGTGGGGCTGCGAATGTAGTTGTGGTTGAAACTGCGACGGAGGCTGTGCTTGCGGCAGGGGAGGAGCTGATTTGTAGTGGGTGAAGGTTGATCCATCGTGGGACCCCGGCTTCGAGGTCACGACCACAGGTTCATCTAGGTCGGTATTGGGGAAGAAGCGCTCGAGGTTTTCGTACAGGACCTCCGCGGGAGGACGCGACGCCCAGTCAATGGATGCCTTTTCGAGCTGTGCAGTCCCCGGGGACCGGGGACTATCTACTGAAGACTCGGATGCCGTGGGCTTGTGGCCCAACTGGAGGGCCGCGCTTGGTGCGAGCTCGTTCTTGGGTATAAATGGTCCTGACATGGAGGTACTGCTGGACAATCCGTCCTCAGGCTCGGAGACCTCAGGAATGGAAGGACGGTCCAGCGATGACGAGACCTGCCGCGAGCTTCGTGGGATAATGAGCTGAGGGAGCTTCCCCGCCTCGCCAGCTTTCGTTGGCTCGATCGTCTGGCCGACTGGCCGCCTGGCCCAAATACCGCCGCTCGCTGACCCGCTATCGTCGCCATCCGACGACTCGTCCAGCTCAGGCGCGTCAGCCCACATATCGTCACGTTCGTCGTCGCCTTCTTCAGACCTGTCCGAGGGCTTTTCGGCGCCATCGAAGGGTGACGCTGATGTGATTGGGCTCAGCTCCGGGCGATACTTCGAAGATAGAGATCTTGCAAGCGGCGGCTTCGGCGCAGCGCGAAGCGCGACCAGCTGTTCAGACGTGCTGGACGCGTTGCCCGACGTGGACGAATTGGAGCCGCGGCGATGTGCCATGGACGAGGCGCGAGTCAGCCCTGAACGACCAGCATTCGCGGCTCCGCGCGTCGCCGTTGGCATACGCAGACTGAAGTAGTCTTCGGCTTCCGCCGCGCTCAGCTGATGCGGCGGCTCTGTTTGTTGTTGAGGCGGCTGTGGGCGCTGCCCATGCTGATGCTGCTGCGACTGCAACAGCGATTGTTGCGATTGCTGCTGCTGCTGCTGCGGCTGCTGCTGCTGCTGCGGCTGCTGCTGCTGCTGCTGCTGCTGTGACTGCTGCTGCGGGGGCCCCAGCTGCTGGTGGAGATGTTGGTGTTGCGTTTGCGACAACATAAGCTGCTGTGGCGACGCTTCAGAAAGCTGCTGCGAGCCGGCCGGCGGCTGCTGGAGCCGTTCTAGGAGGTAGGCCGGCGTCTGCGGGTAAAACCGCTGGTCCAACCCCAAAGGCGACCACGCGTCCTCGCTGCTCATGTTCCAGCCCGGCGTTGTGGCGCCTTCTTGGGGTACCTGTCCCCGGGCGCGCGGCGGCGCCAGGCCCTCCACGGAGGATGCGTCGTTCGACGAGACAAAGATGGAGCGCGGCGCCACAAGACTGCTTTGCGAGAAGCTTTTCGCGAGGGGCGAGTCCGGGGCGGGGCGCGCCGTCGCTGACAGGAGGGGCTTGCCGTCGATGTGGAACTTGACGATATCGCCCGCCGCCGCGCAGAGAATCATCCAGATTTGGTCGTCGTTCAGCGCGGACCCTGGCCTGCAGAAGTAGTCCGTGAGGTGGAACGAGATCATCTCGTCGCTCTGCAGCGGCGGGACCGCCGGCGACTGCGGGCCAAGGAAGGTTTCGTGCACCTGCCTGCGCACATCACAGCCATCCTGCACCTCCGGGATGCCGATCAGCTGGAAATTCGTGCCGTCGCGCGTGACCAGTATGGACGGGCCCGGGCTGACGTCGCGGCGCGGGCGCAGTTTGTGGTCGAGAAAGAGGAACTTCTCAAGAGAGATGCGGCGCGTCGATGCGAGCTTCGAAGCCGAGTGGGACTGCGGAAGGCTCGGCGCCTTGGAGGAAGGTCCCGGGCTGTCCTCCTTCTCTGAGGTGGGCGTTACGCGCGCGGGCGACGAGGAGTGGCTGGGGCTTGGCAGCGGTGGGATCACCGTGCGCAGCAGCTTGACGAACCGGTAGGGCGACTCTGACACGCCCAGCTTCTTCACGGCGCCGTAGGACACGAGCGCGAACCAGCGCTCGCCGTGTATGTCCAAGCGCTTGAACGTGTCCGTCCACTGCTGGCTGAACCCGTTCGCCGAGAGCCACCACAGAACCCGCTCGTTCGTCCACTCGCTTGGCTTCTGGGTGTTCCATGGGATGTCCACGCTGCTCCACTTCTCTGCGTCGGGCTGCACTGTCTTCTGGCGGCGGAAGCCCTCCGAGCGCGGCTGCGGAGGTGGCGGGGGCGGGGCCTGAGCCGGCGCTGGAGCAGAGGTCATTGTGGCCGACGGAGCTTGCTTGCTCGTCGTCTTTGGTTTCGCTCCAGTGGCTGGTCCAAACTTACTGCTCGCGCCCGGGTCTGCGCCTTTGCCTGCGCCTGAGCCTGCGCCGGAGCCTGCGACTGAGCCTGAGCCTGAGCCTGCGCCTGAGCCTGCGCCTGAGCCGGAGCCTGCGCCTGAGCCTGAGTTTGAGCCTGAGCCTTGGCCCGGTCCCTTTGCGGGACTCGGCGGGCCGCCTCCCTTGGCATCACCGGAAGCGCCGGTCGATGCTGCATAGGGCCGCGACGAGTGCCCTGTTGCCGTAGGTGCGCCTGCCGGGTCAGCCGTAGAAGCACCCTTAGACGACGCGTTTGCGCCCCCCGGCGCTTTGATCGGGGCAATGAGGGACGACGCGGTCCCCTGCGCGGCGCCAGAGCCCTGCGAGGCCGGGCTGTGGGTTGCAGCGCCCCCACTGCCCGCTGGCGCGGCGGCCGTAGTTGGGGAGGACTGCGCAGCCGCCCGTATCTTCTTTTTGGCTGAAGCCGCGCTCAAGCTCGCGCCTGTATTGTCCGGCGAGCCCGCAGAGAAGAACTGTTCAGAGTCGTCCACGGCGGACGAGGCGTCCTCGTTCTGGGGTGGGGTTCTGCGCACAATGTGGGGATACGGCCCGTTCACGCCGGTGCCAGGCGTCTTCGGCACATCCCTAAGGTAGGGAATGCTCGCATCGTTGACTAGGAAAGACGGCAGATCCGTTCCCATGGCGCAGAGCACGCTGGACCGCGGAGTTCACTGTCTGCCCTCTCCAAACTGGCGTGCTACTGGGGTCCTATTCGGGTCCGACTGGCGGGTAAGGGGGGGCGCGGAAGGGGGGGAACGTGCGGGCGGGCTCAAGTGCTGAGCGCTACTGGCGCAGCGGTGAGCCATCGGAGAGCCTACATCCTTAAACCACCTAACCCTCTCCCGCCAGATAATTAACGGCGACGCGCTCTCCTAGCGCATGAAGGCCTGGGCCCCCGCAGGCGGGCCGCAAGCGGACCGCAGGCCAGAGACGAGAAGGATTCAGGCATTGTGCGCGTTCTTGGCTGGCTCCGTGACGTGTTGAATGGGCTTAAGGTGTTTACGTGGTGCCTCGCTCGAACGGGCATAAACCCTGGGTGGTTTTGTCGGGACGGAGGCGGATGCGATATGTACAAGTTTTAGTTAAGAGTGACTTCAGAAACGCGGATCACGGTGAGACAGTTGTTCGACACGGTGTGGCGGACATGTCGTCGGCGCGCGCGCGTGCGCTCCTTGACTGCGCGCTTGACGCGGCTCTTCTCCACGACGACGCCGCGGATGGTGAAGCTCGCCGGGTCGATGCGGCCGCTGCCCGCCGCGCCGCCGCTGAGCACATGGTTGCGGCTGCCGATTTCGGAGCACTCGCTGAAGCGCAGCACGCTGCCGACCTCCACGTCGTGCATGGCCACGGGCAGCTTGATGAGATCGCCGGGCGTGACCAGCAGGTTCCAATTATGGATGTGTATGCGCGCGTAGAGCCCGGCCGCCTCTTTCAGGGGGCGAACGTCCTGCGGTGGGACCTGCACGTACTCAGCGCGGTGCGCAACGACGTCCTCGACCTTCTGCGCGCGCGTGCTCTGAGCGCGCTGGAACTGGGCGGTCAGCGGAGCGCGCAGCGGCGCCGCGAACCGGCTCAGTGACGGCGCAAGTGCGCTCGGCGCTGCTCGTGGCACGCCTCGCAGCGGGCCGGCCAAGCGCAGAAGGGACTGCATTAGAGGTGGTGATTCCAGGAAAGCGAAGAAGATATTGTGCGCTCAAGGGTAGAGGCCCCCCTACCCAAAACTCCCTTCACACTGGAGTCGCACGAGTAGACCGGCCTTTGTAGAATAGAGACTCACATAGAAAAGGTATAGATGGGTCTGTTCTGCGACCATAAGAGCGGTTTTGTCACAAAACGATCGCCCAGTTTTTTACGGACTAGCCGCGTAGAGTCAAGTATCTGATGCGTAACGAGAGTAGTTATACCTAAAATTAGCTCTAGACAAGAGTATCTATCAATCTATCTCTGCGTTGGTGAAAGCCCCTAAAACTCAGACTGGTTGGAGGAGACGGATGCGGGTGGCGGATGCGGGTGGTGTATGCGGGTGGGGCAAAAACGTGCACGAGACAAGGCGCAAATGTCTGGCTGTGGAAGGCTTCGCAGTGGGGCGTCGAACGTATTAGCAAAACCTGTGAACTGGGGGCCAAAGCGCTGCAAAGCAATCTCCCGCGCTAGTGTGGTACGGGCTAGAGAGGCAGAGCGCGCTGCCCGGAATAAATAATCACATAAGGGAGGCTTTGAGGCTGGCGACGCGGCGCTCGACCACGGCCAGGGCCTCGTCGATGTTCGCGTTCGCCAGCGCGCGGCGCTTCGAGCCAGCGGGGTCCTTGCGGTCGTCGATCCACTGCCAGAGCTCGAGCTCCTGCTCGATGCGCAGCAGGTTGAGCTTCTGCTCGCGCGTGAGCGTCGCCGGCGCGCGCGAGCGGCGCCACACGATGAGGAGGACGATGAGGAGAACAAACACAATGATCCCGAGCAGCGCGCAGAGCTGCTGCCACTCGCGGATCGCCTTCGCCGCGCGCTTCGCGGTGGAGGACTTGCGCTGGTGCTTGCGCTCGGCCACGTGCTCCTTCTCGACGTCGTCGCTCGCCGGCCGCAGCGGCACGCGCGGCTTCGGGCTGTTGTCCGGCCGCGCGCCGGCGACCTTGCGCCCCAGCTCGGCAACGAGCGACTTGCTCGAGGACGTCTGGCCGTCTATAGCGCCCTTCTCAATGGGGCCCTTCAGCCACGTCTTGCCCGTCCACTCGAGCCACGTGCCGATCCGGATCTGCGTCGAGTTGTTGTCGCCCCAGGCCAGGACCGTGCGCGTCAGCGTCGTGAAGCTCGAGCCCGACGGCACGTCCGGCGTCGCCGTGGTGGTGATGACGTCGATGTGGGAGTTGTAGTCCCACGCGTCGATGCGCTCCGTGCAGTTGCACTTCGTCTGCTTGGGTCCTACCGGGCCGTGCAGCGGCTTGATGTACTCGTACGAGCGCTCGGCGCCCTTGCGCTGATCCGCGAAGGGCGGCAAGGCGCGCAGGTCGCGGTTCTTCTCCACGTCGACAAGGAAATGGCGCATCCACGTCGTGTCCTTGCCGAAGAGGATGTTGGCAACAACGCCCACCGGTGCTGCGACCGTTTCGTTGACCAGCATCTTCTCGTTCTCCGCGAGCTCGGGCAGCTCAGTGCGCGCGTGCTGCTGCGGCTGGTCGCCCTGTTGCTGCGACGGCTGCCCGGGCTGCGCCTGGCCTCCCGACTGCGCTCCCGCCGGCCCAAACTGCGACTGGCCGAAGTGCTGCTGCGCGTCGGCACCGGCGCCCGCGCCGGTGCCATTGGCCGCCGCAGCGGCAGGATCGTCGGTGGCGCCACCGCTCGCGAAAGCGCCTCCGCTGGCGTACCCGTTGGCGCCGGCGTGCACGTCGAACGCCGAGGCGGTGCGGGACGGCGACCGCGATCCGGGCCTGCTAGTGTCACCCGCCATGTGTCTGCCTCCTGAGAACGCCCGCTCAGAATCGGAGGCGTTGGGGGTGAGCGAAGAGGCGGCGAAGTTCGCTGCGTCGCTGGGCGAGCGCACCATTGCTGGTAGCGTCGAAGACCTAGCCCTCGTGTCGTGGGTGAAGGTAAGCGGGCGCGCGGGCCCCTGCCCTGCTTCCGCATCGAGCGCGCCGTTGGGCGTGGCGCCGGCGCTGAGCGCGACGACGCGCGAGTTCCGCAGCTTCCGCAGGAACCCCATCGTGCGGTTGCGGTTCGTGAACGACGCGAACGTGTAGCGCCGGTCGTCCGTCGTGTGGATGGCAATTGAGTTCGGGATGAAGTTCATCATCATCTTGGGCTCGATCTTCGTGATGGAGCTGAGCGGAATCACGAGCTTCGTCGTCGTGACGCCGAAAAACTTGGACACGAAGCACAGGAAGTGGCTCGTCACGTACATCTTGCCTTGGTAGAGAATGTCCTTGCTGAACGCGCACGAGTACGCCTTGTACAGCGTCTCGGTCTCAGGCAGCTCCGCCGCGCTGAACGCGCGCCGGAACTCCTTGTACGCCTGCGTCGACGCGGGCTTCAGCCCGCGCACGGGCTCGAACGCGTCTGCGTCGTTCTTCCCGTCGTAGCCACTGTAGTCGTCCTCGTCCTCGTCGAAGTCCCCGTTGTCGAGCTCATTCTCGTCGCTCGACGAGCTGGTCTCCTCGTCGCTGTCCAGCGCGTCGCTGTACGCGTCGGTAAGGCGCGAGGACGAGCGGCTGCGGTTCGGGCTGACCTGCTGTCCCTGGCCGTTGCCACCGTTGCCACCGTGGCTGCCGCCGCCGCCGCCGCCCCGGCCGCCGTGGCCGCCGCTCCTGCCGCGTCGGCCACGTCCGCGCTTATTGTCCGGCGGTGCCAAACCTTCGTCTCCAGAATCGCTCTCGTCTTCGTCGCTCGAGTCGAATAACTCCTCGTCGTCGCTCGGGCTGCCGCTGATTGCCGGGAATAGACGAACGCCATCGAGCAGGTCCTTCGCCCCGCTCACGTAGCCCGTCGGTACGAGCCGCTCCAGCATATTGACTGAGTGTGTGTGTGCCTAGAACTGCGGGGTTTTTTTTTGGTAAGTACGCACTTCAAAGTGCTTGAGTGCGCAGGTGTGAGGGGGGGGATGCGTGTGCGCAAATGTGTGTGCCGTGCGTAAACGGTTGCGTATGACTGTGGTGCTCCCAAAAAACCGGGTCGGTTAAAGCACTTTCAGCAAATCCGCCTTCAAGCTCCTCTAGTCTAGCTGCCTGAGCTCGCTGAGTTCTTTATTACCCGTAAGGCGAAGGCTGGCGCGGGTCGGAAGAGGAGGGATGGCTCCTCGAAGAACAGTGCGCGATGCAGTGAGGGGGTTCCAAAATTGCGTTGCCGAAAAGCAGTTCTGCGACGCAGACAATACCCCAAGACCGCAGAGCGCTTCCTTCTTGCCTTCGCGCTCGCCCGCCACTATATAATACCCGGCGGAAAGCACACGGTCGAAATCAGAGGTGGCACCCCTACCGCCGGCGAAGGCTGAAATAACTGCAGTCACGGCGGCGACCCTAACCTAAAAAGGCAAGCTATAACGGCCGTGTTACAGCGCGTCCGGAGCTTCCGCGCCACTGCGCCGAGCCGCCTCGAGGCAGGCCCACGCGCCAGCACGCACGGAACCTCGCTGCTCCCGCCCCGCGGCTGCGGCCGCGACCACGAGGCGCGTCTGGGCGCATTGCGCCCTTTCCGCGTTGCCCAACGCTGCTCTCCATCGGTCCACCGCCCGACCCAGCAGCACCTTAGGGTTCAGCCCAGCTGCCCGTCGTCCGCAACATCACGTAGAAACTCGCTTTTGAGCAAGTACGGCGGGTGCTCAAATGCCCCTGCCCTCCGCCCCACGCTCCAGGCTTTCCGGCAACCCATTATTAAACACTCATCTCCTGCAGGCCGCCTGGGCTGCAGGGTGTGCGTGTGTATCAGCATCTAGCGCAGGGGCGGGCTTGAGCCGTCATCATCGCGCGGAGTGGCCCTGCCCCGAGCCTAGGGTTGGCCACGCAGGCAGAGTGAATGCGGGAGCTGTGTGTAACGACAGTGCATGTGTGGAGGGTGGCAAGAGCGCTGCCAGCGGTGTAGTCATTGCCTGGCGGATGCAGGAAGATACATCATGGTTTAGTGTATAGTTTTAATTTTAGTTTTAAAGGTCTCAAAGCCGGAAGCGCCGCTCCCCGCTCGGGCGCGAGCTGTCGCAGTGCGAGATATTTATATGCGACCCCACTCGCGTGGACATGATTAGATCTGAGTCAGTTCAAATAATCAATGGAGACTCGCCGCAACTGGCAAACAGGGGCGGTCTTTGATAGTTTGAAATGAGACGCGTTCGCTGAGGATTCTAATTGCGGGTCTAGCCGCTAGTTTCACCGCGAGCTACGTAGTTATTATGTACACGCTTTCGAGTTCACAGCGCATACGCTCGCAGAAACAGCTCTTTGTCTTCGTAGAACGTGCCCTGCGCAATCGACCGCCGGATCCCGTCGAACAGCGCTTCCGCGACGCGCAGGTTGTGCTGCTGCAGCAGCACCTGCGCGACCATCTCGCCCGCCTCGAGCAGGTGGTGGATGTACGCGAGGGAGTGGCCCGTGGACCCGAGCAGGCTGACATCGGTGACGTATTTCGCGTCGTGGAGGTCGAGGTAGGCCGGCTTGGCCGCCGGCACCGCCTCGGCGCGCTGGTCCCAGTCGAGGACGAGCGCGTGGCCGCGGTTCGACGCGGCCGTGACGGGAACCAGCACGAGGTCCAGCCCGCTGGAGACCTCGTCAAGGACCTGCCGCCAGTCCGCGCACGCGCGCTCGCCGACGCGCAGCTTGCTCGCGTCGGCGGCGCTGCGCAGCGCCGCAGCGCTGTCGCCGCCCTCGCCGGGGAAGCAGTACGCGTCGCACACCTTGTCGGCCGCGGCTATGTACTCGGCCGAGCGCAGCTCGGGCGGGAACTGCGCGACGAGCAGCGGCCGGCGCGCCATGGCGTCGCGCCGCGCCGCGAACTGCTGCAGCCACGCGAGCGAGCGCGTCTCCATCTTGCGCTGCCGGTTCGCGCCGACGCGCGCGGCCTGCGTCTGCGCGGGCACGTCGAAGGGCACGACGAACAGGTCTGGCTCCAGCTCGGCCATGAACTCGCCCACGGTGTGCAGCGGCGCGAGGCGCGCGCCCTGCACGGTGTCCACGGCCACGCTGTCCGCCGTGTTGGGCTTGTTCGTGACCGCGGGCGAGGCCGGCCGCCGCGCGCTCGCGAGCACGAGCCGCGCCACTAGGGGCAGCCGCCCGCCCTTGCAGGCCGCCACGACAAGCCCCTTGCGGTCGAAGAACTCCTCGGCATGCACGCTCGCCACGGGCGGCGCGGGCGTGTGGTCCGGCGTGAGGTGCTCAATCGCGCCGCGCGTTGTGGGCACCACAAACGCCGGCGTGTGCACGTCGCCGCCGCCGCCGCCGGCGCGCAGCACGCCCGTGCGGGCGCCCCACTGCGCAGCCTTGGTCGTGAACATAGTTGGTGTATGCGTCGATCCTGCGCATTACCTAAAAGACGCAGGGCGCACCCAGTGCGGCGTGGGACTGCAGAAGAGGATGCGGCCTACGCGGCCAACGCATGTAAAGAGATCTGGAATAATTTCGTACTAAGCCGACCACGAAAAGAAAATTGGCGATTTCGCGCGGCTCATAACCTTCAATGCGGCTCAACGCGGTAGCGAGTTTGAGTCTGTGCGAGCTTGTGCGCCCGCTGCGCCCGCTGCGAGCCTGTGCGCTCTCGTGATGTTTCGGGATGGCTGGCAATCATCACGGTAAAACTAGTATAAAATAAAAAATTAATAAAGACCGGCCCGCGCGGGGCGGCAGCATATTAGCGGGATCATCAGTAGTTCGAGTAGACGGCGGCGCTCAGCGCGTCGAGCTCGGGCACGTCGACCATGGCCTCGATGTACTCGTTCGTCATCGGGCTGCCGGCGGCGATCTGCGGCGCCTGCTTCGCGGCCTGCATGAGCGCGATCGCGAGCCGGATGTCCGGCGCGTCGTCGACGTAGAGCGTGTGCATCTTCTTCATGAGCACGGCGAGCCCGCTGTGCACGAGCTTCTGCACGACCTCGACGCAGCTCTGCGCCAGCACGATGTCGCGCGTCTCGGTGAGCAGGCCGCGCAGCTGCGCGTCGACCTCGCTGACCTCCTCGCCCGGGATCTGGCTCAGAACAAACGTCTCGAGCTCCTCGGGCGGGAGCAGCACGTCGAGGAAGGTTCCCTTCTCGTCGACGCTCTTGTGGATGCGCCCGAACAGCTCGTTGAGCCCCTCGAACGTCAGCCGCGTCGGCGGCTCGACGTCCGCCGTCGCGCTGCGCACGGCCGCCTCGACGCGCTGCGCGAGCAGCCGCCAGCCCTTATGCAGCAGCCACCAGCTGAACGTCAGATACTGCCGGTTCACGGCGTCCACCTGCTGCTCGTCCGCAAGCAGCGCCTCCTCGCTCACGGAGCCGGGCTCCAGCGTCGCGTGCTCGACGCTCTCCGCGTAGGCCTTCCGCCCGAGAATGTTCAGCTGGATGCGCGTGAGCACGGTGAGCAGTGCTGCGCTGTACACGAGCAGCACGACGCGCGTGAGGCTCTGGATCTTGATCTTGTTCCAGAGCTGCGCCTTCGAGGGCGCGGCGACGTACGAGCCGTCGGCGCCGCCGGCAGCGGCGCTGCCGCTGCTGCTGCCGCCGGCGCTACTCGTTTGCGAGCCGCTCAGCTGCAGCGACGACGCGTCGCCCGCAGCGGCGGCGGCGCCGCGGCCCTCGCTGTTGAGCGAGCTGTACATGCTGCTGTTCACGGAGTTCGCGAGCTCCTGGCTCGAGGCGGGGTCGTCGGTCGCCTGTTTCGCGCTGCGCAGCTCCTGCAGCTCGTGCCGCGTCTGTTCTACGTTGTACTCGTCTAGAATCTGCATGCTCACGGTCGGAAGCAGCGCCAGCGTCGTGAACGTTGCGTCCTTCTGGTTCTGGTCGAAGCGGCGCTCCAGGTCCTCGCGCGTCAGCCGGTCCAGAATGAGCTTCTCCTGAAACTCGCGCAGCTTGTCGCCGATGTAGCGCACGCCCCAGTAGATCGACGCGCTCAGGCCAATGCCCACGAGGAACTTGCGCCGGTGCCTCTTCAGGAAGTCCGTGGCCCCCATCTGGCCTCGTCAAAGAACAGAGAAGGCAAGCTGTATATGTGGCGTTCGTCTCGCAGCGCGACGCACGGGTTCCCAGAGAGAAAGCAGCGGTCTTCCGGTCAAAGTGAAGCCGCAGAGGTCGGCCAATGTGCTCGTTATCGGAAGATCGAGAGGATCGCCTCAGTATGACGCTGCGCTTTTCCCCAGCTTAGGTACGCGACGAGGGTGAGGGGAAATTCCCGGCTCCGTCGCTTGAAGATATACACACAGGCACGTTCACTGCGAAACCGCCTACTGCGTGCTGATTAACCCTTCTTCCCGCTCCTGGCCAACCCGCGACTCTTCCTATCTCCAGCCATTTGATAGAAGCGAAGACGCGAGGGCCTCGCCGCCTGCCTCACCGGAAAATTAGATGTATATATGTCAACAATAAATTAATTAAGTCCCGCGTATCAGCGCGATTGAGCACCGCGCGGGCAGGCTAGCAGTACGTGCAGCAAGTACGGGCTGCACGATGAGCTGCAAGCTTGCTACGTGCGTTGGCCACGAGCGGACGTCGTGGCTGCGAAGCTGCGGCTGCAAGGAGTGCGAGCTGTAAAAGCCGCGGTAGAGCCGTCTTAGGTCGTAGTATGCATATCAGGCGCTCTTCTCGACCCTCTTTCGTCGCTTCACAGCACTCTTCTTGGGCTTGGCCTCGCCATTAGTGTGTGCTTTTTTGCTCGAGCCTTTTGCTCGTGTGCTGGACTGGCCGCCGGGCGGCGGTGACTCGCCGTCGCCGCCAAAACGCGTATGCTTGCCGGTCCCCTGCTGGGTTCCCGCGCGCGCCGGCTGCTCCGCGCTTTCTGAGGTCGCCGAAGTTTTGGTTTCCGCCGCGTTGCGCGGCTTCGGGGCCGACTCTGACCCCTGCAGCTGCGTGTTTACCTTCTCCATCTTCTCCTTGACCCGCGCTAGCTCGGGCATGACCACGGCCACGTCTTTGCCTTCGCTGCGGAGGTATGCGAACAGCATTGAGCTCAGCGCGTAGGCGCCAAGCGCGTATGGGACGGCTTTTCGTGCGCCAGGCTCTTCGGCGCTGAGTGCGTCGAGGCTGGGCGCATCCAGAAGGGGTCGCAGCTTCTCGGCGACATCATCGATGTCGCGCTCGAGCTCGTCCAGCGCGGCGTTGGCGCGCTCCTCGATCTCGCTCATGTTGTGAGTCGTCCGCTATCCCGCTCCGCACAACGACGACGCGGCAGCACCAACAGTAGCAGCGGCACTTTTCTATATATTTTTGTCGCCCGAACCGCCCCGTCCTGCCTCAACGTTGAACCCTATCCCGCAACGCACAAGAGTCGCCCCACGTTACGCCTAAGAGGCCCTCGAGGCTTTAGAGGCGCTGTGCCCACCCCATAATCCACACACTAACGATCAGCCTCCCCCCTCTCACAGCCGCTTGCGGCCACAGAGAGTACATTCGGCACTGCAAAAGCAGATGTCGCTGGGCAAAGCGCTGCTTGCGAGCGCACATACATGAGAATTTCGCATCGCTACCTCGCCTTAAGCTCAAGCCGCGCGTCCTGCATTCGGGCGGAACCCTTACCTAGTACATCACGCCCTCAACGGAGCGGAGGGCCGTCGGGCGCGCGCAGCGGATCGACCACAACAAAAGCACCTATCCGCCGCACTGGAGGGACTGGCACCACTGTAGACGGTGCAGGCTCGAGGAGAAGCCCCGGCCGCGCGAACAACCTCCCCAGGCGATGAGCTACCCCTTGAGGCAGACTCCGGTCCCTGTGTGGGCCGCGCCGAACAACCAGCCGCTCCACATCGACCCGCAGGAGCTGCCGGCGTTCTTGCTGCCTGGCGAGGCCGCGCGCCCCGCAGGCAGCGCAGACGGCAGGGAGCGGCCAACGTTTCTCAAGCACACGGGGCGATGGAACTCCGTCATGAACCACTCGGCAGACCCCGAGGCACAGCACATCAGCGACCGAAAACGCAGCACCGTGGACCCTTCAATCCTCGACCACTACGACCTGAACACGAAATGGGAGAACCGCATGGCTCTAGACGAGGAGGAGGGCGGCATCGCGAACCTCGAGAAGCTCAAAGACAAGTTCGTCAAAAACCTCCGCGGCAACCCGTTCTACCCAATGGTGCTGCGCGGCTCAGCGAGCGCGTTCGCCATCGTCACCCTCGGCCTCGCCTGCGAGGTGTTTGTGCAGACCAAGAAAGTTAGGGGCAACATCCCCGACTCGCCAGATCTGCACCACGGACCCACCGCGTCCACCATTTTCTGCATAGTCATAAGCACGGTCTCCACCGTCTACCTGCTGTTCTCGCTCTACGACGAGACGTTCGGCCAGCCCCTGGGCCTGCGGCCCTCTCACTCCAAAATCAAGTTCGTCGCCATCGATCTGGCGCTCATTTGTCTGACGGCGGCCAACCTTGCCGTAGCGTTCGACACGATGATCAGCAAAAGCTTCATCTGCCCTGCCGTCCAGAACCACTATCTGTGCCACTTGCACAAAGCAGTGGTCTCTTTCATCTTCGTGACCCTGGCCGTGTACTTCCTCACGTTTCTTGTCAGCACGTTCCGCATGATCGACCGCGCTACCCACTAGTATTGATACCCCAGTTTGACACTCATCTTGTCGAAACCCATCCCGTCGAATCTTTGTTTGTCGGTTCCTCATCTCGCCGCTCGCCGTAGGGCCCCATAATTCCCCACATACACTGCGCTGAGAATGTCACTGCCTCATAGAACACGGCCCAGTGCTTCCCTCAGTCGCAGTTTTTTAATACACACTTGCAATGCGTTCTTAGCAACCTGCCTACGTTGTGACTAGCAGCCAACTTTAGCGAAGACCTTGGAGGCACGGCACGAGCGATTGGGCCGTCTAAAATATGAATCGCATCACTGCGCAGAGCACACACGCAGTGAATGCAGCTCTCCGCTAGGTCTGGCTGTTTGTTCAGCTCTTAAGAGGTTCCTCTTCAGAGCTGAATACCATGCACACCTGTGCTGCCCCGCCAGGGGAGCCTGAAGACCACAGCCCTCGCACTTGTGCTCGCCATTCGGTCGACGTAACCAACCCAACCCACTTGATACAACCCAGTAATTTATTGTATACTACTACAGTCGCTTTTCATGTAAACCTAATAAACATTAAAGAGCTCGAGAGATACCGTGCTGGAAAATCAGTACTGCTCAAGGCTGCTTATAGTCGGCGCCTCGTTGCAGCGACACTGGCACTCACTGCCCTAAGCTCGGGAAGCCCATTGGAATAGGGTCATGCAGCATCGCGCAGGTTCGCTTTCCCGCGTGCCACCACCGGAACCGATAAGCCTCCTCAATGATGCACTACGTAACGGCACAGTCATGAATGGCGGGCATCCTCAAAAGGGATTCTAAAGACCACAAGGTCGGCTTACGGGCAAATGGCGGGCACCCCAATTGGGGTTCTGAAGACAGTTTTCAATGATCCACATCCGCCGTGAAGCTGCTCTATTTGCGAGCCAAAAAGTCGATACTGGAGGTCCGCGACCGCTGTCAGAGGCGCGTGAGTCCGCTTGCACTGGCCTGTGGTCGCTATGAACGACCGGCTGCTCCGCAGATGGCTCAGACGAGCGTCTACGAAGTTCGGCTAAGCTCCTAATGCACTGCATACGCGGCCATGCAGTACATGCATCGACTAAAATTGGCCTGCAGCGGAGGGTGGTCGCATGGTTTGGAGCCAGTTTAAAAGATTGCCGTGAGCGCCAGTCGCACATTCCTCACTCCAGACTGAATTGAGGTCGAAGCATCTGTGCGATGCATCAAACTCCAGAAATGCCGAATAACGATGCCAAAGACAGCGGCCTAGATGGGGCTGTCGAGCAGCTGCTGTCAAGGCTCCTCGGCTCGTTCAGTCTAACCTACCTTGTCGACGGAAAAGCTCGCACCATTGGTGACCTTCCCGGCATAGTCATGCCCGCACATTACCATGCGGCCAAGAAAACCCACGAGAAAGACATCGTCAGGCCGAACAGAAAGGCCAGCTCTAATCTTGACACGCCGAACGGTAGTCACTTAGCAGGATGTCCGCAACACGACGACGGCGAGGCCAGGATGCTGCATGCACTTCTGAGTCAGAGGGAAGAGGACTCATCTCTTTCTTATAGAGGTCAGCATAATAGTGCAGCGTACTTTGACGCACTCTACCTTGCCAATACCTCGATCGACGCAAGCAGTGATGATCGATACTCTTCACTTTCCCCACCGCAGTCTCGAGGCCATGCACCTACTCAGGGGGAGCAAAATTCTGCTACAGGGTTCGACTTTCAGGAAGACTCTCGTGGTGGTGACGTCTGGCACGACGTTCTGGGTTTGTGGAATGTTAATGATGTCACTGCTGAGGTCGAGCACCTCTGCCTTCAGTTTCGAGATCTCATGAATCGGCTATACTACAAGGACGCGAGAAAGTGTGCATCGGAGTTTCTTGCGGGGCTGTATCCAGAGCGCCGCAGAATTTATTCCTTCCGCAAAGGCTGCAAGCTCCCTTATTGGCCTCAGGGAGTTCGCTACGTGGACCCTTATCACACGACTTCCAGGGAACGAGCAGACCTCCTAGTCTGGCTTTTGTTGAACCCCCACCATGACACTGAGGCCATCGATCACATATTGGAATGCATCCAGAGAAAACTGTGGAAGCCAGATACTGCGAAGATTCTAGTGTCTGCGGCCGAAATCCTCCGGAAGAAACTCGAAGAGCTTGGCAAGTCTGCTGCAAACAAAGGCGAGCAGCCTAGGGAATAAATAAGAGCGCGCTGCCACTCCACTAATGCCGCTCTTATCATTGTAGAAGTATCCAAGGGCATGCAGCATTCTGCTAGATTTCAAGAATTAGCTAATTTTATGAAAAAGAACATCATTGACCAGGCAGCTCAATCTTTCTTTCAAAAAAGTGCTGAAAGTCAAACACACAGCCAGACTTTGATAGCGGTTTGTTTACAGCCGCGACGCGCTGCTACTCACGTGCAGCGGACGCTGTTAGATCTCGCACGCACCCAGTCTCACAGGGCCCTTATTTAAAGTAGTCATATCACGTGGCGTCGATAGTAATCTCAAAGAAACAGATGAGATGAGGAAGCAGCGGCGGCGCTGAGCCGAGAGGATGAGGGCAGAGGGTGGATAGCGAGGACTCACTACACTTCGGTTGCACGAGGACGGCGCTTGCTCAACATGTCATTTTCGCGGGCCAGTGACATCGACACATCATGGCAGTATATATCCCAGGGAGTGGACGTGATCATGAAGCGTGATCTCGCAAATCTGGGCCTCACGACCGAGGTGTACATGAACATGTACACGGCCATTCACAACTTCTGTGTGTCAACGCATCCGCCTCCGGCTCCCAGCTCCACCAATTCTCGGACTAACCGAGGCAATCACACCAAACTGCTCGGAGGTGAGCTGTACAGCCGCCTCGTCCAGTATTTGGAACAGCATTTACTCTCGCTCCATGGCAAGGCGCCACGCGCCCAGCCAGACCAGTCGATTGAGACTCTGCAGGACCAGACTATCGCATATTACAACGTCTGCTGGACAAGATATTTGGTAGGTGCGCGGTACCTTGATCACATCTTTTCATACCTCAACAGGCATTGGGTCAAGCAAGAACGTGACGAAGGGGGACGGAAGCGAGGCGTCTACGAGGTCAACACATTGTGCTTGGTCTTATGGAGAGAGAACATGTTCTTCCCCCTCCGCCCGCATCTAATCTCGGCTGTTTTGGCCGCCATAGAACGAGATCGTGACGGCAAGAGCGTTGATTATGGTGCGCTTCACACGACCATCCACTCGATGGTTTCCGTGGGCTTCGATGACCAGAATAGCAAGCGCACGAATTTGTTGTTCTATTCAGACTTCTTTGAGAAGCCGTTCCTACAAAACACAGCCGCATATTACACTCGAGAATCCCAGGAGGTCTTGAGCAAGCAAGGCGTTGTGAACTACATGCGGCGTGTGAACCAAAGGCTCAACGAAGAGAGAGCTCGTGTCCTGAAGTACTTGCACCCAAGTACCGAGGAGGTGCTGATGGCTGAGTGCGAACGATTGTTGATCCAGTCTCACGAGTCGCAGATTCAGAGCGAGTTCCTGAACCTTCTCAGTGCAAACAACCGTCAGGATCTACACATCATGTACGAGCTGCTGCGCAAAGTTCCCTGCGGTTTGAATCCAATCAGAGACAAACTCGAGGTGTTTGTCGAGAGTTCTGGTATGAAGCGAATCGAGCAGCTGCTGGCCGAATCCGCTGGAGAATCTATTGATCCCCGCACTTATGTCGAGGTCCTTCTCAGTGTGTGTAGCTACTTTGAGAGTTTGCTGGAAGCATCGTTCGAGAAGTGGTCTTTGATGAAAGCCGCGGTGGACAACGGCTGCGCCAAGTTTATCAATGGGAACGCCATTGCCAAGCCTTCAGCGTCCGCTGACTCAAAGACACCGGAATTGCTGTCACGCTTTGCAGACAGTCTGCTGAAGAAGTCCTCAAGGAACTCCGACATGTCTCTTATTGAGCAAGGACTGGAAGGGGTTCTCAGACTCCTCCACTACACCGAAGAAAAGGACGTTTTTGAAAAGCATTACTCGCGAATGCTGTCACGACGCCTTGTCCATCAAACTTCGACAAACCCCGACCTGGAATCCAAGATGGTCACCAGGTTGGGCGAGATCTGCGGCTTCGAGTACACAAACAAACTTCAGAGAATGTTTCAAGACATCGCAACCTCGCAACAACTGCAAACCCAATTCAAAGAGAATGAAGGGACCGCGACAGCGAACAGCTTCGCACCTTTTGTGCTCGCAGAAGGCTTTTGGCCTCTCCCTTATCGCGCCTCACCCGATTTCCACTTGCCCGAAAAGCTCAATCAAACGTTCAACCACTTCGTTGAGTTTTACGAGAAAATGCATAATGGGCGCAAGCTGAAGTGGCTCTGGAACTTCGGAAAGGGTGAAATGAAGCTCAACATGCCTAATGGCAAGGTGGTTTTGCTGCAAGTGAGCATCTATCAGATCATGATTCTGCTGGCGTTCAACGAGGCGGACACTTTGAGCAGAGATGAGCTGGCGAAAGATACTGGTCTTCCGAAGGAGCTGCTGGATGGCTCTTTGGGATATATCGTCAAGTCCGAAATTTTGGTTGAGAGCTCACCGGACGTATTCTCGTTCAACGAGAACTTCCGCAGCAGGCGCATGCGCATTAACCTCAATATGCCTTTGAAGTCGGAGCAGAAGCAAGAGATTACAGAGACTGAGAAACAGATTGAGGAGCAGCGACAGGGTTTCTTACAGGCAGTCATCGTCAGGATCATGAAAGCCCGCAAGCGCCTGAGTCACGCCCAGCTTATGGAGGAGGTCATGCTGCAGACGCGATCGAGGTTCCATCCGTCTGTCAAGGACGTGAAACGTGCTTTGAATGCGCTCCTGGAACGTGAGTATCTCAAGAGAGCAGGAGACAAAGCAGATGAGTACGAATATAGTGCGTAGGATGCGCAGTCCCCGCCGCTTAGCTCACATGTAATTATTTTATTTCGGTTTTTTTTTGTGCTATTTCGAGACGAATCGAATGCGTGTACGCGCAAACTTACCACCAAGCTATCAGAGAGCACACCAACTTGGTGAATAAACGTGGTCTAGCTCAAACCTCTATTGACTTATTCCGCGTCTCTTCAGTTTGCCTAGTCTAAATGTACGTACTGCATGATCGAGCATCAGCTTCTTTCAGAGTTGATTGAGCAATCTTATAGCCTTAAGTTATTGAATTGTCTTTGCGTGGAGACGAAAACCTATTTAGCGCTGTGTTATAGAGCGGCCGCGAGAGCCCGAGGGGCCTCAAGGCTGCACCTCCTCATCCGAGGAATCGTCGAGGTCGGGTTGCTCAGCAAGGCATACCTCGTCTTGCGTTTTGGCTCTATCCGTCAAGAACGTTTGGGCGTGCCGAATAGCTGTGGCCCATCGGTCCCGTTGTCCTTTCTCTTGGGCCAAGAAAACGATCTGATTCCCGTCGGTCGCCGATCGAAAGAGAGAGAAGCGCGGCTTCCGTCGCATCCAAAGAACAAAGCCACGTTCTTCTTGTGATTCTTGATTGATCCAGCCATCTTCATACACTCTCGGCAAGGCCCGTACACCGGGATTGCTGCTGTCCAGATGGCCATCACCACTGGAGCCATAGGTGCTCGCAGCCTGGCCCGTGTAAACGTAGGAGCCACGCAGAGGTATTGTCAGGTAGTGTCGGTGGAAGTATGAGCCCGACGGTAAGTTCTGTGATGGATGCGCGGGAGGGCGTTTCTTCTGATCGACTCGAAACAGCATTAAAACCTCGGTGGTAAGAAGCACCTCAAAAGGTTTGAACGACACAAATTGGTGGCGGCGTACGTATAAATGCCCGCTGTAGACAATCCCCCGGTTCTGCAAGAACGGAGTGATGGAATAGTCAGTGCTGGAACCTGCCGCCCGACGAATATACAAGGACCGATATGCACTTGTCCAGTACTCAGAGACCGCCTGCAGTCTCTTACGCCATAGTTCAGCTAAACTTTCCGTCTCAAAAGTCAGACTGACCTTCAACTGGCCATCGCCTAGCATGTCCAGAGACTGGCCCTGAACCTTGAAGTCCTTGTAGTATAGCAAGTTGATAAGGCCCTTAGCTTTCGTGACGAGTCGTTTGCGTCGCTCAAGCTCTAGCCTTGCGACAACGTCATGATGGTCGATTTCATGCATGCAGGTACTGGAGGTGATCCAGCCAATGTTGCGACCGCTCTCGTCTAGTGGATACGGGTCAACCGATTTTTCTTCTGTGTTCTGATTTGAAGCAAGCATGGGCGGTTCAGCGCCGTTCAAGGGAATAAATAGGAGATAGTAGTCCACAGTCGCGCAGTAGTGTGGCCCAATGCTTTGCGAGACGAAAAAAGGCTTCAGCGTACTTCCCTCCTCGTCTCTCGGATCCATGTTTGCGTTCGTGCAGTAGCCCTCGACTGCGGGGGGCTCAACCCGGTCCGAGACCATGTAGCATCGAGCTTCAGGCCTCACTAATGCGAGTGATGTCGTCGCTTTGATCAGCCACTTGATACAGATCACGGGAAAAAAGCTCGATGCAATACTCGAAAGCCACAAAGGGCTGTGATCCAATCCCGGCGACGTCCACACTAGCCCAAATTTCGGGTGATCCGATGGATCCGTATTTCTCAGTCTTGCCGGCAGCTTTTTGATTGCCCTCCAGAGGGACTGCTCGATAGTGCTGACACGATCTGAGTCGGTCACGGAGGATGTCAGCAGGTCTTTGTACTTGATCAGCCTGTGGTGATTGGCGTTAGTTTTGTGGACCTCCGCCAATACGTCTTCCGCTGTGCGGTCACTTTTGAGCATGATAGATACGTCGATGCTCGGGACCGAAATCTGGGTCGAGATACTATTGCGCAGCCACGGTGCGCCCTGTGTTGCCGAGGTCAGTAAGTACGCCAGGTTCATGATGGCGGGTAAGCTTTGCGAGTGGACGAGCAAAATGCGAGTGTGGTGTTTCTCAGTGTTGTGTAGTTGGGGAGCGATGGTCGCCGTGGCATCACCCAGTCGTCTCTGCTTGGTATTCGGATCTTTGTTGTTGGTCTTTCCTGCACTGAAGCTGTGGCTGTGCTTTTCGCCCGGAAGCCTCGGTCGCCAAATCGCGAGCGACAAGTCTAAGGCCGAGAAGAGAGAAAACTCGTAGTGGCAGTCGATGGGGACTTTATATGCTAGACTGCGCATCCACCTCCGGCTGGACTTTTTGACCAGCTTTTTCTGGTCGACACACTCGTAGAAGTAGAGAATCAAAGGGTACCTCACATCGTTGGTTTGCTTTGCCAGCAAGGCGCACTCTTTCCACCGCGTCGACTGCTGAGTTTCCCAGGGCGCTTCTTCCTCGTCAACTGTGGGCTGCGCGGACCTTGCCTTTCTCTCTTGAACTAGAAAGCGCCCATGGTAGATTTTCTGGGAGCGCGTCTTCCCACGGCGGAGCCGCACGCGATTGGTCCACCTTGAGACCCTGCTTTCGGCGGTAGTCTCACGCTGAACGCCGGCAAGACTGCTGGTATGAGAAGTAGCATCAGGCCTTAGTCGAAGCGACTCGGGCGCCTTTGAGCTAGCCGCCGTGTAGTTTGATGGTTTAGAGGCGCGCGACGATATCGAGGCTGCTCTCAAACTACCTTTCAGTTTCGACCAGCCGCCATTCGTCGGGAGAGCATCTGGTTCCGAGCCCTGGTGTTCGACCAAGTCTCCGTCCAGTTGCTGCTCATCAGGCTCCGGTCTTGGCCCGTCCGGTTTCGGTGGTGGCTCTACAACTTTGACTTCAGGAATGGCGGAGCTTTTTTGGCTCGCTTCCCGAGGGCCGCTTGTGGAGCCAGGGCCGGTTACTGTTTTCTTCGACGTGATCGTCAGATTGTCGGCCTGAGTCTGGTCATTGTTCAGAATCGACGGGACGGCCGGCTCCTTCTGGGAGGGGCCCGCCGCCGCTCGCGCCTTTAGATCCTCGAAGCTATTCGGCAAGGTCCTATCAGAGGACTCGATGGAGGTCGCCGATCGATCCTGGACGGTATCGACACAGGTTCGGCTCGATTGCTTGGAGCCTGCTGGCTCCTCGCAGTCATAGAACGTAGTTGGCGAGGACGATGCAGAGGAACTCGAAGTAGAAGGAAGCAAGCCATCAGTTTCCGTTGAATCATCTTCCGAATGGCCGGCAGGTTCATGGCCGGCAGGCTCGTGCAAAGGTTCCTGCGCAACGGCGGGCTTGGAGCCTGTAGAGGCAGCTGTGTTGATAATACTCGGAAGTGGAGGCGCTCCTTCGCGGCTTTGAGGCGTCTTGTCGTCGACCCATTCCGTGGAGCGATCAGTAGGCGCAGGCGAGGGTGTCGGATGCAGCGCCTTCTGTCTGGCCGAGTCGGACGAGACCATAGGCAGCTTATGGTGCCTAAACTTGTTGCGGCGGAGCCGCATTGCGCGCGACAGGTGGCGGCGCCGCGAGACCTGCTCGCGTATCTTCTTCTGGGTCTTACCCGCGATATCGGTGGCCAGGTGCAGTTCTGCGAGCTGGCGCTTCTCCATCGTGTCCGCGGCCTCGGCGGCGGCCTCGAACCGCTTGTTGTTCAGGCGATTGAGATGGGCGCCGACCGCGTCGTGCCACGGCGCGGCGTTGGACTCCACCCATTGCGGCGGGAAGGAGCCGAGGAACACCTTGCGGTTCTCTAGATGGACCGCCTCTGGCGTCAGGAACAGCAGCTGGCGCGCCGTGTAGGACTCTCTGCGAAGCAGCGGCCCCTCGCGCCATGGCTGCCAGGGGTCATATGTATCAGCGCGGGGTGTTTTCGCGGAGGTCGGATCCTGCTGAGGGGCCAGTGCCTTCGTGTTCTCGCCGTGTATAGGCATGCGCGCCGGCGCGTTGCTGGACGTGGCCTACGTAGCACGATGAGGCCCGGTGTCCCTGGCCGCTGTGTTTGAGAAGTGCCCTCTAAAAGGCCGTATCTTCTCAATTGGGGCTCGCTCGTGCAGCTCGGGACGCAGGAATTACCCTGCCGCTCGCTGCTGGTCCGGTGCGGGCGCCTAGATAGACGTGATCTTATTCCAAAAATTGTTGTTGACGGCCTGGGCCGCAGACGCAATATGCACTGTGGAGTGACGAAGTAACCCTTAGCGTGTGTGTGTTATGCCGGCGCGGCTGTCTAAACAACCAGCTTAGTCACCTCACGTGTGACGGCTGCCTGCGCAGGACTGCATAGAGCTCGCTTCCTAATGTGGGTGGTGGAGTGAGGGAGCACAAGGCGTGGATGATGGAAGATGTGCATGGGCAGAGGTCCAGTGCGTCCGCCCGCCCGGCCCCCTGCCATAGCAGGCTACACAGAGCTGGGCGCGCCCGATTTTTCCGGCTAGGCCGAAGCCGAATTTGCGATATGCGCGGTTCGAAGACCTGCGTGGCTCTTTGCCGAAGCAGGGTGATTACCTCCACAATTGCGACGTGGCACTGCGGCTGTGCGCGCCCCGCCCACTTGCTGGCCCAGCCTTGTTGGCCCAGCACCATCGGGAGAAGCAGGGCGCAGCGCTCCAAGCGCCAGACGGTAGCGCTGCCGCGCACACCCCGCGCGCTGCCGCGCAGGCGCGCTCGCCGGTCGGCGCGCGTAAACGTCGCAGGCCCGCGAGCGATAATTTTTTTTTGTGTTCGTTATTCGGTTCTACGTACTTAAGTCTATGCTTAGATCGACTCGTTCAGGAGCTGGTTGTACCTGGTGAGCTTGCTGGCGACGGAGAGGTCGACGGTTCTGTCGCCGAGCGAGACGACGAGGCCGCCCTTGATGGACTCGTCGACGACGTTTGTGAGCTTGAGCTTCTTGTCCTTGCCGACGAAGCTCGAGCCGGTGATGGCATTATTGATCTTCTTGAGGGTCGCGCTGTCGAGGGGCTTGACGGAGGTGACCGTGGCCTCGACGAGGCCCTCGCCCGCGTTCTGCAGACGCGCGTAGTCCGCGAGGATCTCGTCGATGATCTGGAGGCGGTTGTTCTCGGCGAGGACCTCGAGGAAGCCCTTGAAGACGTTGTCGCCGCCGACGGCCTCGGTGACCACGGAGATGACCTCGTCCTTGTCCTTCGGGCTGAGACTCGGGTCCGTGAGGCTGAGCTTGGCCTTGTGGTCCGAGCTCAGCAGGCTCTGCAGCTTGCTCACGGACTCCGCCGTCTGGGAGAGGACCTTGTCCTTGGCGGCCGCCGTGTAGAGGGCGCTCGCGTAGGTGCCCTCGAGGCCGTAGAGCTCGAGGGGCGCCTTGACGTCGGCCTCGGCGGCGTAGCCGCGGGCGAGGCGGGGCGCGACGCGCGCGGCGCGGGCTGCGCGGAGGGAAAGCGACACTCTGCTCAGCATTTTGGGGTGGTGGACTGGTGGAAAAGGCGTGAAGGCTTTCGAGGAGGGATGCCGCTGAATAAGAACTGGGCTACGCACACCTCCCGCGCGCGCGGCCTTCTGACTGGCGAGCGCGGACGCACGTGATCTGCAACCGTCAACCGCTCCGCTTCCGCGCGTGAAGCTCGGAACCTCACCACCGTTCTCGCGGCCACTACTGTAGGTGCATGAACTATATAAGTAGTAGAAGTATCACCACGACAAAGATAATACCGATCAGCGATAGGCGCGCTAGATAAGGCCGCCATCTGCTAACTCCGTTCACAATAGTGCGCTCCGTCGGGCACCGAAGCTGTCCATAGGCTAATTGATGAGTTCTTTAGTCCCATGCATAGAATTTTTAGTGCTGATCGAACTCAAACACATCTTGCGCCTGTGTTGGGGTGCATCGCAGTATGTGCTAACAGTGCTAACGCTGATGCGAACGCTGTTGCGAACGGCCGGAATGCGTCCTCACAGGCAGCCTTACCTCGCGCAGTCCATGAACTCAAGCCACAAAACTCGCGTGGGTCAAAGATCCATTCTTTGCAAATTCGTGCCTACTCATATCTGATTTCATATATATTTGTAGATTCACAGTTTTGGCCTAATATCCAGAGCTGCGTTTCGTCTCAAGGAGCACTCTCTTGGCTAATTGGGCGGCATAGCAGGCTGCAAGGGAGCTAGATTGCGAATACTTAATTGCGCTCGGCCCGACGCGGCTCGTGAGAGCCAGCGACAGCGTCACTGATGCACGCTGATCTCGGTATGCAGGCACCTGGTGCGCGTATCGCGGTGCCGGCGGTGCGTGGCAGTCACGACACGCGCTCGCTGCTTAGCCTGAGCGGGAATTTCGCGGCCGCCTCACGCGCAGTCCTCCGTATGCAGACCCCATACTGAGCGCGCCGAGGCGACCCGGTACGGCTTGCGCCGGGGCGACGGGCCGGCCGACGGGGGGGGAGGAGACGACTTAAGGGCGGCGCCCACAGGCGGAGCGAGGCATGGGCGGGAAAGGGCCAGGCAGGCCAGGCGGGAGAAGGCGAGGGTGTGTGCGTGAACGGGAGGGGCTCCGTGTTTTGCACGCGCTTGCACGCAGGTTTTGTCAACACGCAGCACATGTCGGCCAGCGAGACGGCCAGCGAGACGGACCAAATCCCGAAAGAGGACCTGGTCGACTTCTTCAAGCATGTGCGGCAGGACCCCGAGAACCAGGTCTGCTTCGACTGCGGCGCGCGGCACCCGACGTGGGCGTCCGCGACGTTCGGCGTGCTGATCTGCTACGACTGCTCGGCGCACCACCGCAACATGGGCGTGCACGTCTCGTTTGTGCGCAGCCAGTCCATGGACAACTGGAACATCGGCCACCTGCGCAACGTGAAGGTCGGCGGGAACCGCGCGGCGCGCGAGTTCTTCTCGCGGAATCGCGGCGCGAACCTGCTCAATCCGGGCACAGACTACCGCACAAAGTACGAGAGCACGGCCGCGCAGTCGTACCTGAAGGAGCTGGCGCGGCGCAGTGCGGCGGACCAGGCGCTGTTCCCGGGCCGCGCCGTGATCGAGCTCGCCGGCGGCGCCGCGGCCACGCGCGACGGCACGCCGGCCTCCACGGCGTCCTCCACGGCGTCCTCGAAGAAGGACGACTTCTTCGACACGGTGGCGAGCGAGCCGGCCGTGGCGGCCGCCGCCCCGCGGTCTAAACCGGTCTCCGCGGCATCCTCCGCGGCGTCCTCCACGACCTCGCTGCCCCCTGCCGCCGGTACCGGTGCCGCCGCCTCCGCCACCAAGGCGCAGCCTCTGAAGCCCGCGTCCGGCCGCGCGGCGGGGCCGCTGCTGGGGAAATCGAAGAGCAGGACTCGCCCCGCGCGGCGCCAGCGCAACGACGCCGAGATCGACTTCGACGCGCTCGAGAAGGAGGCCGCCGAGGAGCAGGAGAAGGCGAAGCAGCTCGGCTACAACCCCTCCGAGGACGTCGGGCTCGCGCACAGCACGGGCGGCGCGCCACCAGCATCATCCATAGCGCCGCCGTCGCTCGCGGGCCTGAAGCTCGGCGGCGGCGCGACCAACGGCAGCGCCAGCGCGGCCGGCAGCGGCGCGGCCGACAGCGCTAGCAT